>VUQH01057355.1:2841-19760 GCA_015106775.1 Etroplus canarensis
TCCTCCGGGGACTTTGTCCACGAAACTGTCACCGAGAAGCCCGGAGGGCGGGTGTGTGCGGCTGGTCCTGCAAGAGGAGGGGGGTCCCGGCTGTGGAGGACCGGGTCCCGGCGGACTGACGGTCCTGCGCGGAGCCGCTCTCTGAGGTACACACCTTTTAACTTGCCTTTTTAAAAACTACCTGTGGCTCGGGTTTCAAACTACACACCGGATCCGTTCAGCCTGATGTTAACTCCAGCCGTGGACAGTTAAAAGTTCTTTTTTTTTTTTTCTCAACTGTAAATTCTGTTTTACATGATAATGACGTCAGAGGTTTTAGTTTAAAGCAAAGGATTCAGTAACTCTGCATTAAAGGGTTAATCCGCTCTTTTTGTCTCACAGTAGCCCACGTTTTCCCCTCACTGATCTGACCTCTGACCTCTGCTGGTGTGATCAAACCGCTTCTCCTCTTTAACCATGGATGTTGACAAGCGACACGTTTTACTTTATCGTTTACGTTTCCACAGCTGTGTGACAGATGTGCAAACTGTGCGCGCTCGTACGCCAGGACTCCGCCGGCAAAGCTCTGAAATCGTCCTGTTACACCGGCTCGTCCTCTGCTGGCGTCTGTCTCTTTAAGGTCGCCCCGCCCTTTAGACCAACTCTCTTTCTGAGTGGCCAGCTGTAGGAAGCTTACAGAGGGGCAGCAGGCAGTAACAGGCAGACTGTCCCTTTAACAGAGGGCTGCGTGACGAAGTCTTCAGTGTTGCTTCTGCTTATAGGGAAAACATAAACAAACAAACAAACAAATGTAAACCAGTGTTTACGTCACTGTGAACCTGTACTTCCCCTGAAGTCATTGTGTGAAACTCTGGCAATGTTTCATATGAACAGTCAACTATATATATACATATATATATCAGCGCCTTGCTCAAGGGCACCTCGGCAATGCTCGGGGAGTGAGCTGGCATCGCTCTGGTCCACCTCCACGTGTTTTTTGGGTCCAGGGCGAGGTCTTGAGCCAGCTCGTCTTGGGTGGCCACCGGGTCTAGGTTGGCACGGGTCTTGAACCGACAACTCCCAAACGCGTCCTCTGACGCGCCGAGCCGGTGCCGCCCCGATACGTGCATCGTGCATTTGCGCGTTCGCCTCTCAAGCGAAAGGCCCTTGGTTCAGTTCCAGGTGGGGACACGCGCCCCTATCGCCATGGAGGGTTGCATCAGGAAGGGCATCCAGCGTAAAACCTCTGCCAAATTACCATTGCGGGTTAATCCGCTGTGGCGACCTCTTGGTGGAGAATACAAGGGAGCAGCCGAAAGGTACATTTCCATATATATGTGACAATTTTTCTTTTTTATTTTTACACCGGATGCCCTTCCAACTCTTTCATTTATCCAGATATGGGATGGACACTGGTTTGTGACCCCCCCCCCAGGGGCGAGCTGCTACTTTCAGGCCATATTGAATAAAGCATGATGGTAATTTTGGATATTGCGCTCGTTGTCAGTCACAAGTTGTCAGCCAATGAGCATGCGGTGACCCCCGGTTTCATGGCCGGATCCACCCATCGCTTGCCACGCCTGGTTTCAGAACACCAAAATGCGCAAAAGCGCACTTTTAACCAAAGAGTGGCTTCTTGGTGGCTTTGTGGTGGCTCAGTCTTTGTTCTCGCAGAACTGCTAACAAGATAAGCGCTTTTTGCGGGTGAAAGTGTGTTTGAATTATTTGCAGCGAGCTAAAACTGACTTGAAGAGTTTGTGCGATGAGCTATAAAAGCGTCAGCTGCAGAAACCTGCACCGTTTATGATCTTTATTTATTCTTTATTCACGCATCCGCTGTTCAAAAATACTCAAAGTGAGAAACAGCTGTTTCGAGCGTTTAAAGGTTAATATTCTGATGGCGTTGGCGACACCACATGAAAGCATTTCCAGTGTATCATGATGTAATGTTCCCTCCAACGCGGTGACCTTCAGTGAATGAATCTGTAAATGTGAGACCTCTGCAGAATTATGAAAATGATTTAAGGTGCAATAAATCAGTCGGTGATTAATTAGGTCAGCAAATGAATGATTATGTAAGCGGCGGCACAAACGGCTGTAACGACCGGGCGGTGCCAGCCCAGTTCAGCTGTGTTTCTGCGGCAGGTTCTGATTCTTCTTTCTTCTCTCTAATAGATGTTTTGAGTGAAAACGGTCGGGAACGTCTCATCCAGGAGGAGGTCAGAGGGATCATCGAGGATTTAATCGTCTTATAAAACTTTAAAAGCGATCCCCCCCAGGAGCCCGACCTTTAACCTCTTGTGTAGACTTTGTTTTTTTTGGTTTTTTTGATGGTTCGCCTCAGAGATGCTCTGCTCTGGGGGAGGCTGTCCTCACGGGATTTCGGCGCTGAGAAATCGAGACCGATAAGGGGACGCGCGACGCTCAGCTGACTTTTTTTTTCCTTTTGTCTCTTTCGGATGTTGCTCACCTTTGAGGTCGTTCTGCCGCCGCCGCGAAGTCACAGATAGCACACAATGTCAGCCAATAACAGCCCGCCGCTCCTGCCAGCTTCCCCGAGGTCTTTCCACGCCCTCCCTCACCACCCGGCGCCGCCCACCCCATCATCTTCTCCGAGCCCACCCGCCACCCTCTGCAGCCGCCTGTCCAACGGCAGCCAGACGGCCCCCAGCCCCACCAGCTCACGGGGATCCTTCCACGGTGTCTCCTTCCTGCTTCAGATCGGGCTCACACGGGAGACGGTCACCCTCGACCCCGGAGATGTCTCGCTGTCCTCTGTCAGGGAGCTCGTCTGCTCCATCGTGGATCAAAAGGTAAAACTCGAGTTTCGCTGCAGTTTTCTTTCCTTGGTTCTCAACCAGAACCTCCTGAAACCTCAGCTCTTGTCTGGATTGCATGGATGCGACAGGTCTGTAGAGCAGAATGAAGTCTAAGGTGCAGAAAAGCCAAATGTAACATTCTCCTTATGAAGATACAGGGTCTCAGGAGGCTAGGCAGCGGTTTTCTATGTTTCGTGAGGCTAGCTCCCTTTTCAGAAGCCAAAAACATTAAGGTCTTCACCTCAGCTGACCCAGGTTAGGGCGGGTCAAAAACTAGGGCCGTGTTCCTCCATATGACCGTTTGTGAGCCTTCTTGATTTCACTTCGTTACGCTAACGTCAGTAATGTGGTCAGTGCTGGGACATGATGATGTGTTCACGTTTTCATGCTTTTTATGGCCGTGGTTACTGCTGACCAAGCAGTTGTAATACGCCTGAACTCAAACACTTTGATTAGGTGGTGAACGAGGTTGACTGGATGAGCCTCCTTGAAGTCTCAGTGGATCTGAACTCTCATCAGTTTGTGAAGTACAGCCAGCCAATGAAAACGTTACAATAGCCTGTGAATTGTGACATATCGTGAGCAGACTGAGCTTCTACGTCATTGACGTTCTGGCCTGTACGTCTTTTCTTTATGACCTCAAGCCCCTGTCACATCTTGACAATTTAACGAGTGTATGCCGGCGTAGGAAAAATTTGGCAAATACGTTGGCGTACGTTGAATAAGTTATTGGTAAGTTTTGTATAATTTACAAGTACGCTGAAGCACGCTTGTATACGTCGCTGAAAAATTTTGGGCATGTACAACGCGGACCATAAGTTGTAGGTAAGTTGACACACATACATACACATTATTTGTAAGTTACTCATAAGGAAAAATATGTGGAGCTAATGGCTAGCAGACCCAGAACTTATTTCTAACCTATGAGTAACATGCTTTGAACTTATGTGTGACTTACAGCCAACTTATCTCCAACACGTATTGATGTATGTAGACGTATTTGACGTGTTCTGGATGACCACAGCACTTACTGAATGTGTTTCTAACTTATAGCTACCGTATAATGGTGTTTTGGCAGCTATCGACACGTTCTATATAAGTTACTAATACTTTACGTATACGCCCCAGGTAACATCGATAGTTCTGCCTATGTTAATGTTTTAGAGAAGTTTTCATACGTCACCATACGCTGGTTAAATTGTCACGGTGGTACAGGGGCTTTAAGAGCTTTAACAGCACTGTAGAGCTATTTGGAGAAAAACGTAACAAATCTATCCTATGCGAGAAAGCCAAGCAACTGATAGAACACAAACCTGATGTGCTTGGATGGAAAACTGTTTTCAAGAGATCGATTCCTCCTGTGGTCAACATATGGTAGGAAAACCCATGGTGGGCTTGATAGGCTGGTTGTACAGGACTTTGAACTGTTCTCTTTTTTCCCTGAGGGGTCCCCACAAACACAGATTTTACCCTGGATGTCTTTTTTAAGTCAGTCACATTTATCTCAGCTTGGGGCCTCAAGGTTGAGCTAGCAGACAGTTTGAACTTTGACCGTGGCACCCATAAGCACTCCTCAGCTTTAAAAATAATGCGGCCTCTGTGAAATCACCAAACGATGTCAGTTTCTTGGTTTTTCCCACATATTTAGAGTCTATTCATGGTGAAGGACGTGATTAATTATTCTGTTTATAGCTTTTTCCTCTGGAATTGTTTCATTTGAGCGTCAAGAAAATAATTAACTATCAGCTGCCTCTCCAGTGAGCCTTTCGTCTCATGGATGATCTCCAGCTCCACCGTCTTGGATAGCGGCTGGTCAGCCCCATCCATCCATCCATCCATCCATCCATCCATCCATCTTCTTCTGCTTATCCAATTCAGGGTCACGGGGGTGCTAGAGCTTATCCCAGCTGTCATAGAAAGCCCAGAGGCGAGGTACACCCTGGACAGCTTGCCAGTCTGTCGCAGGCCCACCACAGAGAGAAGGACAACCGTTCATGCCTACAGTCAATTTAGAATTGCCAATTAACCGAACTCCTTTGCATGTTTTGGACTGTGGAAGGAAGCCGAAGCATCTGGACACAATCCACGCAAACACGGGGAAAACATGCAAACTCCACACAGAAGGGCCTAAGCTGGCAGCCTGCCGGATTCAAACCCAGCACTTCTTGCTGTGAGGTGACGGTGCTAACCACCGCACCACCGTGCTGGCCTGGACGCCCTAAACCAGTCTAAATACGGACATCAAAAAGGGTTGGTGCCAGGTAGTGGAAGAGGGTGAGTGGGTTTAGTTCATGAGTGTTGGTTTTTATACCCTAGAAAGCCCAGATGAACTACATCAGCTGATGACCCTCCCACGTCAGCCAGTTATCGTTCTAAGAAGGCCGAAAACTTCCTTGGAGACAATGAGAGGGGTGTTCTATGTTTTCTGCTCTGCAGCGTCGGTGAGCTCGACATGGGGGCACATGAACCATGAAGCATGAGCGGTTCTCCGCCTGCAGCACGTTCTGGTTTGAGGACGCAGCAGATCTCCAGAGACGAAGGTGGACTCTAAGTTGCCGCTGTCCAAGACAGTGGGGCCATGGGATGAGTGACTCTCTGTGGAAGCAGCTGAAGGATTTAACAAACAGAATAGCCAGCCAGGCGGGAACGTGGAAGGGACGGGACGGGACGGGGGTAGCAGGTTAGGTTTTAAGCTGAAGAGCCAGCGAGTATATGGCCTTGTTCTCTCAGATGGATCCTTTTGTTTAGGCTACTCCCTACCCCAGCGGATCATCTACCTCCTTTTCACCGTATCCCTTGCACCTTCTTCTATCAACCTTCTCTGTGGTCTTCCTCTTCTCCTCCTGCCCGGCAGCTCCATCTTCAGTGTCCATCATTTCAACCTGGCCTCTCTGACTTTGTCAGGTAGAGCAAAAATTAAAATTAAAAAAATGTTAAAATATGCTGCTGATTATTATTAGGCCCACAAAAAGTCTACAGTACATGTGGTAAAACTATTTATTTGAAAACGCATCCTCACCCTCAGCAGCACTTGGGGGAAACATTAAAGTTTATGTCAGAGCTGCTTCACAAGCTTCAAGCATCCGCTCTAAGCTCCACCTTATCTTTCACCATCTACTGGTTTTCGGGTTTTTACCACTTCGCTGAATGTACCACCTGCATGTACATCGCTACATGCATTTCGCTTGTTTCCCACATCGAACTACCAACACACAACACACACACACACACACACACACACAGACGGTTTGCAGCAAGTTTGCAAGGCATGATAGGTGGAAGGTTAAAAACCCAGTCATGCCCTCATTTGAATTTCTTTCTTCTCCTGCATTTCTAACGCTTCACTGCCTCATTGACGGATTGATAAATGGGTTATGGGAGTGGCCTTTCGGTCAGCTTGTCACTCAGAGCCTCAGCAGAGGAAAAGACTCCTTCACAGGGAATGCCACTTCCTGGTCGACGTTGCTGTGTCAGCGCTCTGCACTTCCTGTTTCACAGCTGCGTGTTTGGTGTTGGAGGAGCAGTAGGGTGGTCAGTTTGATTCTCAGGGCTTGCCAAAAGGAAGTAGGAGTGGCAGGAGTATTTTTTGGCATCTGATTTGAAGTTTTACCTCTGGTCAAAATGCCAAAAAGCAGGGGCTACGTTCTCACTGCAGGGAAAAGTGGCCCATATGTGACCATATGTTCCAAAAGCCAGTTTAGCCAACCGGGGATTGGACCGCCAAGGTCTCTGTCTTCAGCTGTCACCCAATCCACACAGCATCGGACCCCCATGATCTCTCCTGCGGGTGGTCAGCCCACTGGAGCATGAGGTCCTGCCCCAAGTGGAGGAGTTCAAGTATCTCGGGGTCTTATTCAAGAGTGAGGGGAGAATGGAGCGGGAGATCGACAGACGGATCGGGGCAGCATCTGCTGTGATGTGGATGTTGTACCAGTCTGTCGTGGTGAAGAGGGAGCTGATCTCTAAGGCAAAGCTGTCGATTTACCAGTCTGTGTTCCTACCCTTACCTGTGGTCATGAACTTTGGGTAATGACCGAAAGAATGAGATCGCGAATACAAGCGGCTGAAATGAGCTTTCTCCACAGGGTTGCTGGACTCACCCTTAGAGAGAGGGTGGGGACCTCAGAGTAGAGCCGCTGCTCCTCCACATCGAGAGGAGCCGGAGGTGCCAGGCAGGCTGGTCTGATTATTTTGAGATCTACTGGGATTTTCCCCACCCAACCATCTCTAGGGTTTACAGAGAAGAAGGTTGGGGCACTGTGGTGTCTGACGGTCACAGAAACCTGACAGGCGCGCAGACATCCACACGGAGCCTGACGCTCTCTGGTGATGAATCAGTCACCCCTCTCTCATTGTAGCCAGGTTTGTAATCTGTGATGGGAAAATGGAATTTTCTCGAACAGGTGTCTGATTTTTGGCTCGTCTGGCCGAAGGACCGACGAGCTGTTGCCATGGCCAGGTATTTATCCATTTGCAATTCACTTCTCCTGGAGTATTGGTCAGATTTTAGCGAAACTTGGACACAAAGATCACCTAACAGATCTTCAGTCTGATTTTGCACAATGTGAGGTTCATATTTGTTGTTTTAGATGGACAATTTTCAGAAGAATTGCTCCTCCTAAGAGTATTGGTCTGGATTGCAGGCTTCATAAAAAGACTGTTTGCATCTGCCCTCTTGCCATCTATACATAAATGCCATCATTACCCCAACAATCAGACCATTCCTTTTGAGCCCCAGTTGGCGACTGTGGGAAGGAAAAACTCCCTTTTAACAGGAAGAGACCTCCTGCAGAACCAGGCTCAGGGAGGGGCAGCCATCTACCTCGACCGGTTGTGAGTGAGGGGAGAGAGAAGAGAGAAAGGAGAGCAAGGAGAGACACAGACTATGTCATAATAATGTCTTAAGCAGGGTCAAGAACTCGGGCCGCTGTCCTGGATACGACTGGCGCGCTTCCTTGATGCCGTGAAAGGAAGTCACTGCTGATTGGAGATATAGCCAAAGGATTCTGTCTACCATCATTTTCCTTCCAGAGGAAGGTTTGCTGGTAAATGTATGTTAACGGCCGCACTAAAAATATTGGACAGAAATGTGTTTTTTAGCCATTTCTTGGACTTTTATTTGGATTAGTCCCGGTAATCTCACAAAAATGCTGTTGTAGGCTATCAGATATCTACAGTTACCTCAAGTGTGTAAATAAAACTCTAGCTGCTAGATTTCTTGACTCATTTAAAAACCTTCGCAGAGGTGACATGGTGAAAAAGAGTCCCGGGAACGTGTAGAGAAGGACAGAATGGCTGGAATTTCTCTCTTCTTTTTCCTCATGAGGCCGACAGCTCCGTCTGTGGGTGGATGGATGCATCAGTTCTGATTTACTGCAGTCACTTCTTTATTGTCATGTGCATGTAGGAGGCCTGGGCAGCTGTGGTGACATATGGGGAAGTTCCCCTCCTCTGTAGGTCGCCGTACTACACACCCTCATCCCATACTACCCTCACCATGCAAGCACAGTTCCATCCTGGATTGTGTAATGAAACACTCAGCACTCACCATCTTTAATCATCGCTGACTCAGATGACTCTGGGTTGCATGTAAGTGGCACTGACGAAACTGCACAGAATGTTCTGCTGCAGCTTTATGGAGCCTCTGTTCGCTCATTTTTGTTAGGCTCACAGCACATTTATGACGGGGTTTAGTTAAGGTGTTGCATATGTTGCAGGAAAGTGCATTCTGACTTTCAGTCTTATGTTTTCACATGAACGCTGACTATTTGGTGCATTTTCAGAATAGCAGAGAGCTGATTCTTTATTACTGGAGTGCAACAAGCAGACAGGATGCAGTAGCCTTGCAGAGTTAGCTAATGTTAGGGGCTAATTTTGAATTTAATTAAATGAATTTAATTATTATTTTCGCAAGACTTAAGTGAAATATTTTATGAATAGTTTTTAACCTGCTACCAACAGACTACAAACCTCTTTGGTCAGCATAGGTAACTCCTCATCATCTTTAGCTCACATGAGCCGTGGTGTGCCGCAGGGTTCGATTTTAGGTCCTGTTTTAGTTTCTGTTGATTTGCTTCCATGCTGTAGATTTTTGACCAATTTCCTTCCATTGCTGTGACACACAGAAAATCCTTCTTATGAAACTTGGGGATCCTAAAACCCTCTTTAATATTTCAATAATGTTATGAAGAATTATATTTTTGTAACAGTGGGCCACCACACTAATAATTTTAGGACTGCTTGGATGGATCTGGGAGAACTACGCCCATGTAGGGAACTAATAGTACATAGCTAGACTAATCAGAATCAGGCCTCACTGTGCAGTTTTTCAGGTCTGCTCTGAAGTACATCCCCTTGATGAGATACTTCCTGCTCGCCCAAAATAACGCTGACTGTGGTCCTAGAGAGGCATTTTTAGCCGTGGAACTGCCCACCAGTTCCTGTTATAAAAATCACCTTATTAATACACTGAATTCCTGCACTGACAAAGGCCAGCCAGGTAGTACTGACCTTATCCACTCAGCTGAACTACTCTACTGAGGGCCGAGAAGTCCTGCATAGTGCGTACTGCTGGGGGGTTTCTTATGATGTGCTGGGCATTTCTTCTCCACCCACTTCTTTTCACTCCCCATCATTTATTTGTTACTGCTGCATGTCGTTAAATGTTGTCTTCTCTCTCCCATAGTCTGTGTCTCTGCTCTCCTTTCTCTCTTCTCTCTTCTCTCTCCCCTCACCCCCAGTCGGTCGAGGCAGATGGCTGCCCTTGCCTGAGCGTAGTTCTGTTGGAGGTCTCTTCCTGTTAAAAGGGAGTTCTTCCTTCCCACCGTCACCAAGTGCTGCTCATAGTGGATGGTCTGATTGTTGGGGTTTTCTCTCTAATACTGTGAACACCTTGAAGCGACTTCTGGTGTGAATTTGCGCTATATAAATGTAACTGAATTGAATTGTTCACGTGGCGTAACCGGGACAAGTCCTGAGTAATTGTCCCTCTGAGTTTTTAAAACTGTCCGCTCTCTCCAGAGCGGGTGGAAAAACCCTGTATTGCTTCCTGCTGAAATCCATAATCATTTTTTTAAGTTTTACTGACGTTCAGCAGGAGGTTTGTCTCCCGGATTCTCCCAGCACCAGTTGTCCAGGTGGGTGACCTCCTTCCTGTGGGCCTGCTGGTTGTGGGAGATTGGGGGGGAATGACGTTGCTGTCTGACGTGGATACAGAGTCATGTGTGTACAGTGGGTACAGCAGAGGGCTCAACATGCAGCCTCCAGGAGATCCTGTGCTGAGGATGAGTCGGCCAGTTAGGAAGCTGTACGCCCACCTCCACAGGCAGATGTTGAGCCCAAGCTCACACAGCTTCATGACTCGCCTGGAGGGCACTGTGGTCTTGAACGCTGAACTGTAGTCCAGGAAGAGTGTTCTCACATAGTTCCCCCTCCCAGTATCCATGTGGGAAACAGTTCTCTGGAGATGTGGAGATGGCATCATCTGTAGATCTGCCTGTAGCGGGTTGAGGGTGGCAGGCAGAGAGGAGGTGATAAAAGTTTTAATTAGTCTTTTAAAACATTTAGTCACCATGGATACGAGGGCTGTGAGGCCATTTTGGAGCAACTGGGCTGGACTTTCTCAGGGGTGGGCACTGTGGCAGAATCTTAAAAGCAAACGTGAAGGAGCAGTTAAATATTACTGTGAACACAGGTGCCAGGCTTTAAGGACACGTCCACTGATGCCCTCAGGCCCGGCTGCCTTCCTTGTGTTTACTCTCTGAATGCCCTCCTCGCTCCAGCCACACCTTCACGCTGTTGTCGAATAAAACCCACGTCTCGCAAATTTATTGTCCAAATAGAGGACAGAAAGAAGACAGGGAAAAAAAGCAGGTCAGTAAAAGAAAAACAGCCGTCATTTAAAGCAGCCACTCTCTCTGTTGTTGTCCTCCACTTTGCTGGTTCCCGTGGTTACCAAGGCCAGGTGGTGTGTCAGGTGGAGAAGTGAATGCTGGTAGCGCCGGTATGAGAGAGACGGAGATGTCTGTGTTGTTGTGGAGCTTTCAAACGCTCGTGGCTCTCGTAGCCTTCGTAAACACGATGTGTGTATTTCTGCTCGTTCATGCGTCAGCTGGAGATATGTGCTGGTCATATGAAAAGCAGGTAAAGAGACGTATAAATGCAGTGCGCGAGGAGAAGCTGAGCTCGAAAAGTTGCTGTTAGTGAGTGCAAGTTGATCTGTTCTTTAATTTATAGCAGCCAGTCTGACAAAACCCAGAAATGAGCATATAGTAAAAGTCAGTTTCTGTCTCCTCAGGTACAAAATGAGCAGTAAACGCCAGAGCTAAAAAAAAAAAGAAAGTTGTGTGGAAGTGCCAAAATCTGCAGATCCTCTAATGCCCACTCAAGGCTGGCTTCAAAAGTGAGTCAGTGTTAAAGTGTCCAACCTTTCTGCAGAAATATTCAGAATTAGAGTACTTTATTAATCCCAGGGGGTATATTGCATTATTATTAACTTGTTTACAGGCTGCTACAAAAAAGCTAAAGCCTTTGGGTGATGTCATGGTGGCTATGTGCATCTTTTATACAAAGTCTCTGGTAGTAATTACACAAATATATCTCCTGGGGCTAATTATTAGACCTCAATTGGAACATTTCAGAAAAGGTACATCGATCAAGCCTCTTGTCAAACTCACTCGAATCCTCACGCTTTTCCTGCTTCTCATACATCAACTTTGAGGACAAACTGTTCACTTGTTGCCTGATATCCCTCACCCACTAACAGGTGCCATAATGAAGAGATACTCAGTGTTATTTACTTCACCTCTCAGAGGTCAGAATGTCACGCCTGATGGGTGTAAAAGCATTCCTGCTAGATTTTAGCCTTAGTGATTCTACGGCGGTCGTAGGAGCAAATGTAAGAAACATAAATCTTTGTGTTGTCAGTAGGCCTGCTTTCAGTCTGTTTCAAATGTGAATAATATAAAAATAATTTAATGTTTTGGGCTTTTTTTTAAAAAAAAGTCTGTATTTGCACCTTAAATTACCACCAGTTATCACTATTTAAGTAAACAGGTGCAAATAAGTCCCTTTGTTAGGGGTACATTGGAGTACCTTACAAGACACTTTGTTTTCTGAGAGTGCATGCCTGTTCCCACAATCATCAATTATGAAATTTTAGCATAAGGACATGGTTTGGGGGTTGAGTAAGGATTCGGTTTTGGGAAGTAGTGGTTATGGTTATGGTTATGGTTAGGCTGTCTCCAGGAAATGAATGTAAATCATTGTAATGTCCTCTGAAATGACCCGGCTGCTTGGGTTTTCTTGGATTTACGAAGCTGCACGTACATCCAGTTCTGCTTTTATATAAATCTCATAAATCTCTTTGTGCATAAGCTTCATTTTCACTGCCAGTAATACAAGTGTAAAAATATGGAGGCCTAAAAATACCTAAATAAGTCAATGAAAATGAATGTCCGTAAATGCACTGAAATAATGGAAAAAGTGAAAGAATGCATGAACAAATTAAGTGTGAGATTTTATAACTTTATGACTTAATTTCTGTTTATTTACTTTTGTATTAGTTTTCTCTTTTATTCATTTTTCAACTCATAAAAATATATTATTTTCACCCTAATTTTTCCTTATTTTATTTTCCAGTTTATGTATTAATTTATTTAATGTTAATTTTTCTATATTTATTTAAATTTTTCTCGATTTATACTTCTCCAAATTTAATAATAAGAGTGAAAGGGAAGGTTTACAAGACGGTAGTGAGACCTGCTATGATGTATGGTTTGGAGACGGTGGCACTGACAAAAAGACAGGAAGCAGAGCTGGAGGTGGCAGAACTGAAGATGTTGAGATTTTCCCTGGGAGTGACCAGGATGGACAGGATTAGGAATGAGTCCATCAGAGGGACAGCTCAGGCTGAGCTATTTGGAGATGAAGTCAAAGAAGCAAGGCTGAGATAGTTTGGACATGTGCAGAGGAGGGATAGTGGACATATTGGACAAAGGATGTTGAAGATGGAGCTGCCAGGCAGGAGGAGAAGAGGAAGAGCACAGAGAAGGTTGATGGATGTAGTGAAGGAGGACATGCAGAGGGTTGGTGTGAGGGAAGAGGATGCAGGGTGTCGGCTGTGGCGACCCCTAACGGGAGCAGCCAGAAGAAGAAGAATAGAGGTTGAGCAACATCAGAGCCCCACATTTTCACCAAGAGAGAAGCCCACAAGCAATGCATTTATGATTTAATGTTTTTTCTCTGTGTTTCATGTATTTATTTTGGATTTTTGAAATTTGGATCCTGCATAGAAGCCCTTAAGCATTTGCTCATTGAAATCGTCTGTAGCATCGTTAGATTGTCGGGGAAAAGACCAGCCAAGAAATAGGGCAAATTGTTGGCGATCTTTTCCAACCACAAAGGACAGATGTCGTCACACAGAGCTGTCTCTTTGCTCAATACATGATGGTGTGCCGTAAACCGTCCCTGAGTTTTACTCTGTAAGATCAGATAAGATGAAATCTCTGATGTCTTCTTTGATGAGATGAAAAACATCAGCCTGAGCACAGAACCCTGTGGAACACCTTAACCAAGTGTGTGTGTGTAAGACTTGATCGTTTGCATAAACAAATTGGATTTGATTTGTCGGTCAGATAAGCAAGCGAGCAAATGGAGTTTGCAGCCACAACACTGTGTGGAGATGTGAACAGACGTAAGAAGGTGAAATAATAAAATGAACAGCAAGCAACTAATTAAAAACAAACAAAAAGGCAGCAATAGGATGGTTAAAAAAAAAGATAAAACGCATAAGCTGAATCCATAAAAGAAATAGAAAGTAAATAAAATATGAATTAAAACCAACAATACATCATAAAACTTATGAGAGGAGTAGAAACAAAATGAAATAATAAAGATAGCAGCAGTCCAGTAAACAATTAAACAATTAAAATTAGTTTAAAAGGTGGAAAGAGGAATGTTTAGTTTAGTTTTAAATCCTGATAATGATGGAGCACAACTAACATGAAGCATGAAGTTAGAGTATGCAAAAATAATCCCCATGATCTGAAAGCTTAGGCTTCAGACTCCTCTAAGCACACAGGTTCACAACGTTTTTACCACTCTTGGCTCTGTATGATGTCATAAAGAGCGGATATTCCTAATATGGAGATCTGAATCAGAGAGTAGCAATCGTTCAGATGAGAGCTAGCTCAAAGAGGGAGGAGTTAAAACAGTCTGTTTGAGATTGAGGATCTGCAGCAAGGACCAGTATGAGATAGATAAGGATTGTTTTGTAACTTTTGAATCATGCAGCGCTACTCGAGCAGAGACGAATCTTAAAAATATAGAGCTGGAAATGAGCAGAATATGAAGTCAGTTAAACTTGTGTGATGTTGATGTGGTCAGTCAGTATCAGAGGGGGTTGTTAATCAGTTTCTTTGGTGTTCATGAAATCAACAAGAGGTGACCTAGAGGGGCAACACTGAGACCACCCCCCAAACAGGAATGGTTCAAGATTCAAGATTCAAGAGCTATTTATTTGTCATTTCAACCACATACAGCTGACGCAGAACATAGTGAAATGAGACAGCGTTTTTCCAGGACCTGGTGCAACATATAAACATACAGACATATGACAGGAAGGGTTTTTTTTTTTTTAAGCAGTTTAAAATTTAAAACTTTGAAAGAAAAAATAAATAAAATAGATAAATAATAAAGTGCAACGTGTGCAACATGGTGTAGTTGCAGACAATGCAAACACAGAACCCTTTTCATCTAAACCAGATGAACATATTGCAAAATATCAAAATAGTGCAAAACAGAAGACATGAAAGACACAATGAAAAGACAACACAACAAGACACTAGCACCGAGAAAAAGAGGTGATGTGCAGTAGGTTCTATAGGTGGAGGACACTGACATTTTCTCTCCTCATCTTTTCTGACTTTTTTCACTAATTTTGCATTTGGCTAGGGTCAGTGTCAATACTGGTAGCATGAGGTCATACCTGGACCTTACAGAGGTTGCACAGGTAGTCCAACTCCTCCAAGATGGCGCATCAGATGGGCCAAGATGGCGGCGCAACGGTAGCACGTGGCCACTCCAGAACCAAGGTGGTGCTTGTACCCCTGTGATTGCCTCTGTTTTGACCCGGTATTCGGGTGTTCGGGTATGTGGACGCCTGGACGGTGGTGTTCGTGTTCGAAAGTCGTAAGTTCGAGGACGACCAGACGCCGTCGTAGCTCCGTAGCTCCGTTCACAGACGGTGCTAACTGGCGATCTGGCGGCGTTGTTTTTCATGACCTGCTGGGCAGCGTCTGGGAAACCAAAGTTTTTGGGTTCCGGTGGGAGTATCGTCGCAGGGCTGATGCTGCAGCTGGGCGGTTTCTGGGGGCTCCGATCTCAGCTTGCTGTGCGGACTGGGCCTTCAGTCCTTGGCATCGCCTGATGCCTGTGGCTGGGGAAGAGGACATCGCGGGTGGGGTTTTGTGCTGGGGCGGAGGCGGGCCCTGGCCGGCCGGCATTACCCTTGTATGGGGCACCGGGTCCTGGGGGAACGCTATTTCGATTCATTGTGTATTTATATGTAGTTGAAATGACAATAAAGCAATCCAATCCAATTCAGTCAATACGTGACATTGCCAGAAGGTTCGCTGTGTCTCTCAGCACAGTCTCCAAAGCATGGAGGAGATGAATCTTCCAGGAGACAGACAGTTACTCTAGGAGAGCTGGACAGGACTGTCAGGACCGACATCTGCTCCTTTGTGCAAGGAGGAACAGGATGACCACTGCCAGAGTCTTAAAGAATGACCTCCAGCAGGACACTGGTGTGAAGGTCTCTGACCAATCAGAAACAGACTTCATGAGGGTGGCCTGAGGGCCTGACGTCCTCTCCTGTGCTCACTGCCCGGCACTGTGGAGCTTGATTGGCATTTTGCCATAGAATACCAGAGTGGGCAGGTCCACCACTGGTGCCCTGTGCTTTTCACAGATGAGAGCAGGTCGACCCTGAGCACATGTGACAGACGGGAAACGGTCTGCAGAAGCTGTGGAGGACATCGTGCTGCCTGTAACATGGTTCAGCATGACCGGTTTGGTGGTGGGTCAGTGATGGCCGCTGAGATCTGACATGTTTTCTAAGTGTCCCGTGCAGTTCCACTCATTGAAGATGTATTAAACCTGTATTATATAAATGACAGTGATTAAATGAATTAAATGACCCTGCAGGTGTTGATCTTTTTGTCTTTTTTTTAATGTGGTAATGAGGAGGTTTAATCCCATCATTTACTTCCTTTTATGTAAGATGTTAAATTAACGCCCATTAACGGCGTCGCTCTTGACTTTTTTAAATCCCAGCTCAGCTTTTCAGACTCCATTTGTCGTCTCATTATCAAAGAAAATCCTCTGAAAAAAAGCACAAAGTTTCCAGCCTGACCTCTGACCCCGATCCTGGTTCCACAGCTGCTGTCTGAAACTAAAGTGTGTTATAAAATCACTTTTATCCTGTTACAGTGCCTCTTTAGGTTCTGTGTCCTCAGCTGCTTTCATTCCTTTGAACGGAAACAGCCACTTTATTAGGTATACCCATAAGTATCTGATCAGTCAATCACATGGCAGCAACTCTGTAGACATGGCCAAAACGACCTGCCGGAGTTCAAACTGAGGATCACAATGTGGAAGAAACGTGGTTTTAAATAACTCTGAAGGTGGCATGGTTGTTGGTGCCAGACAGGTTGTTCTGAGTATTTCGGAAGCTGCTGATCTACTGGGATTTTCCCCGCCCAGCCATCGCTGGGGGTTTACAGAGAGTTTTCTGAAGAAGAGAAAATATCCAGCTGGCAGCAGTTCTCAGGGAGGAAACGACTTGTTGATGCCAGACGTCAGAGGAGAATAGCCAGGCTGCTTCAGGTCGATGGGACGGCAGCGGTAACTCAAATAACTCGTTACAACCAAGGTGACCGAGAGGAGCGTCTCTGAACGCGCAGCACAGTGAACCATGAAGCAGATGGGCTGCAGCGACACATCGCTGCTACTTACCCTCCTAACTCCTGTGGACGGAGTAAAGCTACGTTCACACCGAACGCGATTCGCGCGGCGGGGGCAGCCGGTTTCAATGTTAAGTCAACATAAACACACGGTGAG
>VUQH01057357.1:7947-21835 GCA_015106775.1 Etroplus canarensis
ATTTGTGGAAATGCAATCAAGAAGATGATGAGGAACATGCTGAATGGACCTCCTGGCTTATCAAAACATATAAACAATGTCACATTCCTGAGATCTTCTACTGACAGGCCTGATTCATTTCTCTCATACACATACATACACACCTACACACACAGCGTCAAGGATGTGCGCACATACATACATGTCTCACAGATAGATAGATAGATAGATAGATAGATAGATGATTTACCTGGTGCTCCACACACGCTGTTCAAAGGTCTGGTTAGCAGAATAATCAAAGGCAGCAGCAGACACAGGGGAGAAGGGCTAAGCCAGAGCCCCAGGACTGGCCTTCTGGCCTGGGCCAGGATTCCACCTGTCTTGGGCAGAGGCATGGCACCACCACGGGTTGCTCGGAGATGACGGAGATTTGGGTAGGGCTTCACTCAACAGGGGTAGGCACTCTGCACACAAGCAAAAAAAAGAGGGTCAGGCATATTTCCGTCACCTCTGATTCATCATTCTGCTTTCGGAGCAGCATCTGAAATGTCAAGGCACCATCAGGGGAGAGGGAAAACATACAATATTTCATAGTAATGTAGAAAAAAAACATCCTCATGAAGAAAATTAAAGACATATTCATGCTAATGCAGGATTAGTTCTTTTGATTTAGTCAGAGCACTTCTGACTTGGGATTAACAGCTCAAGCAGGCCAGCTCTGGCTGAACTAATACCAGAACAATAGAGCCACTGCTCAATAACTATGACAAGAAACAGACCAAAATAGTTTTCGCATACTGCTTCTGTATTAATAAGTCTCCTTTTCTAGTGAGCCGTGAAATGAGCTGCAATGATACAGTTTTAAGAGCTCTTTTTTCTAAGACGTCCTAATAATTTTATTTTAGCTCTGGCCTAATTCCTTCTTAGCGTTCAGTATTTTAGTGTTCTGGTGCCACATAAAAGTGTTAATGCAATAATACATCCAGAGTGTGCCACTGTAATGGAAAACACTTAAACAAAGAGGATTGGGGGTCAGTAGGAATGCAGCAAAATTCAATAACAGAGAATGTATCAGAAGCTGCTGCTTTAATAGATGTCCCCCCCTTCTCGCTAATCCCTTGCCTTGGGGGATCTCCATCAGTGTTTTTTGCTCTCTCTTTTCTCACACAAACACAAGCATGCACAGGCACACAAATCTGGAAGACTGAACATAATTCAGCTCTGTCTGCTTACAGAGATTTAGACAAGCTGTGCAGAAGCTCCCCGTCTGGGAGTCAATAACTCCTCAGTCCTATTGAGCTCTTCCGATCCCCTCCCCTCTCACCCAATGTGTCAGAACGCAGGTGGGGAGGCCAAATGAGAAAGGGGCCTTTGTTAACCTGTCATAAATCACACACATACATGTCTCCTTTCAAGGAGCAGTACAGGATAACATATATGCTCTTAGGGAGACATAAAATGTATTAACAGGTGACAGGGCACACTGTGATTGGCACATAAATACGCGCAAATGCCCATCAGCACACTTTCACCCTGACATCCACCGATACACTGCCAGAAATGGAGTAGCAGAGATTAGGCCGACCCTTACTCGCATTTCCTAAACGAAAGCGGCATTTCTGGTGAGTTACATATTCAAAGACTCCTCCAACCACTTATTGAGCTAATGACCTGCTCATACACATTACTGTCTGCCAGTTCTTACACTAAAAATAGCTCAAATGAAAACATGTCTGTCTATCTGATACAGGCTCTTCTCGCCGCTCTGCCCTCGCCTTATCTAATGCTGCGTAATAGCCGTTGAATAGAAAAGCTTTCAGCGTCCCCTTTTCAATCGAACAATGTGATAAGAAAAATCAGATCAGAGCTCATTCAAGCTCCACTGGCAGCATGTTAAGTAAATTCTCCTCTTACGGAAACTCAATTTGCCAACGTTAATCTGACCAGGGTTAGTGTTCTGCGTGGAGCCACACGGCCACTGAAACATTAGGTACTCCTTGTATGATGCAGTGTCTGCTTCCACTGTCCTGTGTGCTGGATTTGCCAGGGCACTAATATCTCTCGGTAACCTCAGGCCAACCCTTTCTATCATTCCATTTATCCTCCCCTCCCTGCTGTCTTTTCACCTGCTGACAAAACCTTCTCTGCTCTATCATCACTATAGGCACACAGCCTCTAATCCTTAATCTTACTCTCGTCTCAGACTTGCATTAGTCTCTCTATTCCAGAAAGCTCTTCTTCTCCCATTTCCTTTTATCCGCTTCCTCTCCTCTCCACTTTCCTCTTTGCCTTCCTCGTTAACCTCCCCTCCCTTGATGCCGTCTCCTTCGTGACACCCGATCATTCATCTCTCTCTCTCTTTTTTTTTTTACATACACACTCTAACCCCTGCTTGTATACAAATCCTCTTCCTCTGCCCCAGCTGCCCTGTACGGGCTGCTCCAGCTGTTGTTGGTCCATTGACACAGTTCAAACAAAAGGGCTTAGAGCATCCTACAGCTGTGAAAGTTGAGGGAAAAAGCCAAAACAGGCACACAGTAGCTGCAGCAGCAGACCGGGCCCATCTAGGCATATCAGAGCTTGTGCTAATGGTATCTAACAATCTCTTTATCTGTAAATAGCGAAGAACTATTGCCAAACAGCCATGCACTTCGCTTGTTGTAGAAGAATTAAAAAGCACGAGCACGGAAATTCTCATGACTCAGGCCAATAACCCCTCAGAGATACCACAACCTGCTCTCCCTGATCATCCAAGCTCAGCATCCTGAAAGAGGACAGCAGGGGTTGTGCTTATTACCTTTTCAGCGTGACAACACAGATGGTCAGCCAGACAGATAGACTGATGGGGATGCGTGTGCTATTTATTGCAGGGAAGCCGATAATGACACCAAAGCTCAGGTGGTGAAATGCACACCGGTTATTGTGCCCCATCAGGCTGATGAAATAACATTGTTTAGGTGGCTTCCAACCTGTCCCTGCTCTGCTGGGGCCTCTCGGAAGATGACATGTTTTGTTTTTCTCACCTCATCCCCTACCCTGCACCCTCCTCCGTCCCTCACCTTCTTCCCTCCCCCCACCTTACCCATGATGCCTTGCACCACAAGTGGGTTGAGATGGTCTCACAAGGCCTGTCTCCATGACAACAAGCCACGGGCACTCATAGAAGGACCAGATCTGTTTCCTGCAGCACCATGTGAGTGAGTACACCTGATAGGAGGCTCGTGTTCTTTTGATTTCATTAACCTTTCATTTGGATCCAGTGCTTGGAGTAAGCATCACAGGTGTCTTGTAGAGGAGGAACCAATCCAGCACTTTTTTTTAAACATTTGTAATTAAAGGGAACAAGACAGAAATACATTTATGGCTGTGCACCACCAAGCTTTTGAGGATTTAATAAGAACATCCACTGCAATTAGCCTTCTGTCATATTTTCATTAGTGATTCTGAAATCATGTACACAAATATGTACACTTAAACTTTTTAGCACAAAAATAATCTTGCGTTGAATTATGCATGGCTTTATGTGCCAGCTTGGAGAGGAGACATTTGGAGTAGAAACCATGTATTAGTAACATACAGGGATGGGCTGGGACTGATATTACTTCGTGTTTCTATGACCCTGGACCGTGTAGGCAAACGACACTCACAAACGATCGCACACCCACAGGGCCATACACACAAACACAAACGCACACACATAAACATGGCAGATGGCAAAGCATCATGGGGGAGATTGGCACTCACTCTCTCACACTTCCCTTCACTTTCTCTCTTAAACACACAGCCCACAGACACATACACACATGTATAAACACACACACACACACACACACACACACACACACACACACACACACACACACTTACACTCACACGTTGAGGATCAGAAGCACAGGATGAAGCACGGCTTACTGCAGGCATGAGCTACACCGCCCTGGTTACATTTTTAGCAGTGGAAATAAAATATCTGAGACTCCTCTCTAACAAGAAAAAAACACCTGTCACTCAAAAACTAAGATGCTTTCCCCTGAATATAAATGAATATGTAGACCTGGATACCCCAAATAAACCTCTATCAGTCTTGCTGCTGCAGGACGCTGAAATAAGGACTGTGGATGCCCATACAACATGCATCCAAACAGCATTATCAGGGGATATTTTGATGAACAGCAATAAAATTCCCAACCCGGAGCAACCATTTTCATCATGGGTCTGAGCCTATAAATAAGGTTGCTGCTGGAGTTTCAAATCACACTTCTGAGAGCAAATATGACTCACAGAAACAGCCCAAGAAACATGTAGGCATGGAAGGAAAGACCATATATGTAATTATTTATTATGTATTGCCTTCTTTAAGACCATGCACTGAAAGGAATAATGATCATCAGTTCCTCAATTCATTAGTGAGATTGTAACTATCCATTCATTTAAGGCTTATCCTGATTACTGTTATTCTTTAACTTGACTAAGTGACTTCAGTTTTTTAAAATCAAGTCATATTAATTGAATAATTAGGTGCTTGATTACTGGTCTGAAAAAAGGCAATTTAAAGACATCCCTCTGGTCTCAGATAAATTATGGCTTACATTTTTCACAGATTTTTTAAATAATTACTAAACTAAACTAAGAATGAAGGTATTAACAGCACACAAAATCATTACTTATCCAAAAAATAACAGCTTCATTCACAATAACTTAATCGCATAAATATTGCATAATATCCTATGGTAAAATTATAAATAACTATTCCTAATTGTGTCTGTTTCACTTCAACTCATTTGTTTGGTTTTAACATTTTAAAACCATCAATTCTTGTCCAGATCTGCCTTACAATAGAGGTTTCTGATGTTTAAGCAATTTAAAATTTAATAAATGCACAAAAATCATTGGAAAATGAGCTGTTGTTATTTTTGACTTCACTTTTTAAATTTATTTGAAGCTATATGTTTTTACTTTCATATTTTGATTAGTAGAGGGAAAACAAAAAAAATATTTCGGTAACATTTCCACATATACACATTTTAATACATTTACGTTTACACATCTGTTATTCTTTCTTTTTTGTTTCTTGGTACTGCTGTGTGACAGGTGAGTGTTGACAGTAATTCTTCATTTGTTTTGACAGCTTGCTGTGGTTGAAGGTTTTTAATTTCCATATTGTAGAGATTGATGTTTCCACAGTTTCTGTGTCCCTTTTTGATGCCAGCCTATGCAAGTATTCAATGGTGAATTCAATATCAGAGTGCTTTCAAATCTTTTTGTCTCCAGCAGGAAGCGTCTCTTTATACTTGATTATAAGATCTTCAGAAAAGCAGCATGACTTTCCCATTATAGTTAAATAATACTTTGCAAATTAAATAAACTTTCTTGGAATCATAAGAAAACAAATGCCACAACTGCATCTACCCACATCCTCTCTCTGGCTTTCTCCAACAGGGAGCATAAATTTTGCTTTAGGTCACATTTTAATTAACTGATCACCCACAGCTAACAGAGTAAAGCTTCTGTGGAATCAACACTTTGACTTTCTTCATTTCAGCCACATTTGCAGGAGCGTCCTCTGCGTCTGACCCCCCCCGCGTCTAATCCCAGCATTAAGTTAAGTTGCCAATACAGCCTTTCTCCCTGCACATCAGCACATCAATAAACCTGCAGAGCAGCATGGACATCATGTGAATATTTCAGCATTAAAACCACTGTTCCCCACATCAAAAAACAAATAAATAAATGAAAATCTGGAAACACTTCAGATTTTGAGCATTGCAACTCTATTTCCGCGCCAAGACAACACACTGATTCGTGATGAGGAACAAAGGGAGGGGTGGAGAAAAGTAAGAAGCGTGACTAACCAAACTAACTTTCCCTTTGACCTCAATCTCTGCATGCCCAGGACAGACCAAAGCTGCTGTATCCCAAAAATCGTGAGGCAAATGTGCACCCACGCATCTTAAAGGGCTCCAAGGTCAGACTGACCAATACAACTAAAAAGAGGCAACTCTTTCTGATGGATAAAAGAGCCTCAGATAAGCCTAGCAACAGATGGACCAGATCCAGCTAAGCAGGAAATGTTTGTCAAATGGTATAAAAGTATAGAGCAGATTATTTTACGGGAGGTCAGAAGAGTGAAAAGCATTTATTGGCTACGGGAAGGCTTGTTGTCTCGTCACAGGAAGCTAGGGTTAGTCATTCTAGAGTCACTAATGTTTATATGAAAAAAGACCCTGTCCTACTATCACACATCTGGTAAACACATTCATGGCATTGGGTGTTAGGTTACAATCAAATAAGAAATTACATTATTCTCTGACCTTTATTTTAACAACTAATGGCCCTTTAATCACCTAGGCGGTAGTTTTACCCATTAACTGCTTACTCTGACTTTCAGTAAGCTCCTGTTTGACAAGGCTCCAAGTAGAAGAAGCAATTTAGAAAAAATTATGATAGTGATATAATTAGAAAGCTAATGTACTTTATCTAATTTTTAAGTTCCATCTATCCAGTTTCTTCCACTTGTCCAATTCAGGTTTGCTGGAGCCAATCCCAAGCTGTGGGCTGGGCACACCCTGGAAAGGTCGCCAGTCTATCACTGGGTTAACACAGAGAGACAGACAACCATTCACGCTCACATCAACACCTACAGCCAATTTAGAATCAACAATTAACCTAAGATGCATAGCTTTATACCATGAGAGGAGGCCACAGTTCCTGGAGAGAACCAACGCAGGCACAGGGAGAACACATAAACTCCACACAGAAGCGACTCAGCAAGCTGGTGGATTCAAACCCAGGACCTTCTTGCTGTAAGGTGACAGTGCTAACCACTCTACCATTGTGCCACCCAAAGCCTTAAGCTGCTGATTTCAAAACCCCATGGTCAGATGGATCTGATTGCGAAAAAGCTGAATGATGTGTATAATTATTATATTTAATTTAAGACTGGTGTGAAAACCACAACAATCCATAAGTTCTGACATGTCCACTATTCAGTTTAAAATATGATACATGCATCATGCAAATGTGTGAAAACCTTGCAGCGTCAATTTTTGAATTTTCATGCTTTCAAATAAGTTTGAGGATTACTTGCTCCTCTGTGAGCTCAGTCAATTTTTCAAACCCTTAGGCTCATAAACCTCTTTCAAATCCCTTAGGGTAATGCCAAAATCCATTGTCATCCAGCTAAAATATGGCTGTTTCCTTCGTTTAAATAAAAAGAATCAACATTTTCCAGCTTCACCTGACAGGTGAAGGTTTTTATCTGACAAAAGCAGAGGAACAAGATGCGTGCATGTCCACATAGAGACACCTACGCAACATTCACTCAGCTGAAACGACAAGACAGAGCTTGCAAACACCCAAACATAATTCATAATTTCTTTCAGCGACCTCTCTCTCTTTTTCTGTTGCCGCTTCTTCAGAGGCAGCCGATCTTCTGTGTAGCAGCTCATTACGCAGGCTGATGGTTGAGTCCTTGTCAACTCACTGTCCAATTAGCATATCCAAGGCTGGCACAGACTCTTATCCTAGCGGGAGACAGAACTGTATATACATACTGATGTCCACATAGTTATGCACTTGCATGTACCTCCCTAATTGTTAAACAGCTCTGACATATAAGAAAAGAAGCACTGAATAAACTGTCCGCTTACACAACAAATTCAAATGTAAGCCGGATGATTGCTTCTTTACATAGATCCAAAACATTTTTAATAAATGTGTTTTAAATGAATTACCAAGCTCATCAAGCAAAATAAACAGACACATGCACAAAGCACGCACTGCCAGCCAATTAGTGAGGGTCTCCTGCAGCAGGACTGAGGCTCCCTGACAACACAGAACACCTTCATCCTCCTGGACGCCATTGCCATCATCTTGGCCATCATCGTATTTCACTTGTGCTTCATTAATGAGACATGCCAGACATTTTTACCTCCCTGTTTCAGCTCTTTCTCAAAACCTACACATCAGTTAGAAGACAAAGCCGTGCTGTGTAAAGCTGATTTTAGGGCCTGTTAAAAACCTTGAGAGTGATAACAGCAGCCCTGAGGAAGATGATGCCTCGCTGATTTACCATTCATGCACAATCATCCAAAGGGGAAGTCCCTAATGTAAGCTTCATAGGCAGTCTTCAAATTGATTCATCTTCTTATTGATTTATAAAATGAATATCACTGTTCGAAAACATACAACGAAAGATTTAAACTCCAACACTCACCAGGCACAACACTATGTGGTTTTAAAAGCAGGTTTTGTGCTGCAATCTTTAAGCAACACTTTGTTTATTGTTTGCTCAGGTAAACGATCTATGGTTGCTTCAGCACATCCTTATTAATTTCCTGGCAACATATTGTTTGTGTGCCCAGGAACCCGCTCCCTCCAGAGTATTTTTGCTGCCATGGTATCACCTGTCTGACGTGGTCATGTGATATGCCGTCCACTGAGAGCTCATTAACTCACAACTGCAACACTTTTCTGCAACAACACCGAGATCATCCATAGAACATTATCATTCATTTCACACTGTTTGGTATTTACTTAAAGGTCAATGCAAAGCACAATATTATAACCAAAAAAAGGCTCCACAGTGAAATCTTGCAAAGCTGTAATAACAATAATATAAATAACTAAAGAGTTCAGTGTTTTTGCTGCATATGCTGGTGAACAAATTCTATTTATGTGCTAAACAGGCGCTAATCTTAACAGGTCTGTCACTAGCCAGCCAATGCATGACTTCCTGATGGAGATGAGATTTGTGACGCCAAATGAATTTCTCCTTGAGGGACAATAAAGTTGTGAATAGAATTGAAAACTGAAGTAATGGGGTAGAAAAACTGCATTTGTCCTCTGTGTCAGTACTGAAATCAGATGAGGAGTGTGTCTCGGTAAGTGAAGAGAAAAAAAAGGCTTGTCAAGGGTAACAGACTTGCGCACGGATGCTTTCCACCAATGACCAGCCATTACTCTCACCTCTGTCAAGCAAACACTTCATCCAAACTGGCATCCTTCAGTGCTGTGGAGACAGACTAATCATGAAATGCCACAGACGAATGTGGGGCTGCATTCAAGAGCCATGTCAACCAGGCCCACCACCTGCACACACATATTAAAGACTGCAGAATGCCCCTGATGAATCAGGAGGGAGTCTAATCTTCTGGCTTTTAAGTTTTCTGTCTGTGAATTGTGATGATGGAATGGAGCCATAAGTTTCCTGGACATCATCCCTTTTCCATCCCACATGGTAAAGGTCTTTATAGCAAAGCTGTTTCACTGAAGCAATAAAGATGTTCTTTCAAAGGCAAGTGGCATATGGAGGTATGCCAAAACCTTTTCTTGTTGGATGAGTAGCACTGACTACAACAGGTATTGAATAGATGTCACAAGCACCAGCTCTATTTGTAGGCAAATTCAAAACCATTAATTCTGTTGCAATGTGGAATTACTCACATAAACACTACTTGAAGTTTACAGCTATACTAGTGGCTGGTGAGGTCGTATTTAAGAGCAGTGTGTTTTGTAGACATCCTAGCTCATATGCCCTAGGAGTTTTAAACATTGTGTTTCTAAATATAGCTGTGGATGGTGGGAAAGCTACTAGTTTTGTTGGTATCTGGTCAAAAACAATGCTGCTAGACTGTAGGATGTATCCTCTAGACAGCATGAATGCCTGTACTTAATTTTATGAGTTTAGATCTAACAGCTGCTTACTGACATTGCAATCCTTAGAGCCACAATGCCAGAACAGCAAAAAAAAGTAAATCATATTCACTCACAGGACTATGAAACCTGAATTAACCTCATCAGATCCTTCCCTTTTCCACACAACGTAGCCCATAATAATACAACAGCACTGTATAAAAGGGTACATGACAGCTATACAGATGCAGCTCTTCCACTTCCGTGAGCATTTACATGGTTTCATTCCATCAATTAGACCAAAACCATATGATTTTACAAGCTCTTCAACCAAAATTGTTTTGGCATCATTTCATCCAAAAAATGCACTGATCCAAAACTCTACACTGTACTTTCCTCAAAGAGGGCTTTTTCACTTCAAGAGTTTGAAATACCTCTGAGAACTTGTCAAGTGCTAGAGGTGCATAGAATATTCTGCCATTTGAACATTTAATGCCGGCTAACTGTACGCTTCAAAGCGAATGGTACCATCTCGTTCACCAAGTTCTGATTAGTCAGTTTGTCTTCTGCTCTATCAGCCATCTTGTCAGTCAGCCTTAACCTCCTAATGACTCCTGTCAGTCAGGGATGTAACTGTCAACCCACGTCAGTGGCTGCACGTCTTCCTCTCATGACTGGATGATCAGCTGTGTACATCAACACATTTGACCATTTCAGTGCAAATGCTTGCAGAAGGCAAAGCTTATAAAACCTAATTTCTGAGAGAAACTCGATGATAAGATAATGATAAGAATGAGTTAGCTGTTTAATAACAAACGCGGTTTGACCAGAGGACAGCGAGATGGCAGCAACAGCAAACCTCGTTTGCATAAGGGAGGAAAGCAAATGGGGGAGGGTTGAAAATGAAGGTGAAGATGTCTTCAGATGTGGCAGTTGTGATGAAAAGAGAGCCAAATGACTGAAGACAAGAGGTGGAGAAGAGAGGTATTGGAGCAGTGTGCATTATTCATCCCTGCTGACACATCAGAATCTCTGATTCATCTGGAGAAGGGCATCAGTCAAGTCACAACCTATCTCTTAGCCTTCACTCATATGGACACATGAAGAGCACACACGTACACATAACCACAAGCGACCTCGCTCGTGGTTGAAAGAAGGATAATTATGGGTCAGGCTTACCAGAGCGAGCCTAGAAAATAGGCTAAGATGCATCTTTGTATAACTGGATTATAGTGAGTAGAGCAGCCATGTAATACTTATTTTTTACAATATCAATTTAAAACAAGCTGCAAATGTAATAAAATACTTGTCTGGCACAGTGGCTATGACTTGATGCATACACATAGCCAAAACTGGGCTTTAATCATTTGAGGTGATGATGAATTCCATACAGTGGAACAGTGTCATATAGTATGCAATTGATTATAATTGTGTGTGTTCCTGTGTGATTACTGTACACGTGTTCTCATATCAGTAATCTGATGGCTCTTTCATATTTTTTGAATTCATCTCAAAATTAAGATACAAACTGTTACAGAATATCAGAATCAGAACACTTTATTAATCCCAGGAGGGGGAAAATTGCATGGATTAAAATAGATGTTAAGTACAACAAAATGTGCTTCAATAGACTCTTACTGTTTGGTACAGAAGAGCTTGCCTGCTACATCTGAACATTTATGAATTAAATTATTTCAGAGTTACTCATTTGACCACCAAAATTTTGAAAAACAGTGAAGCTATGCGACAATCATATCATGATGTGCAATGCTGGCTTAATGATTAAGCATATCAAAGATAGTGTATCTCAAGTGACTCACTAATTGAACAAAGGTTAAATTAGGATTTTAAACAATAGTGTTACTGTACATGCTGAGAGTCCTCGGTTCAATTAAGGGGATAGCTTTCCTCATCCAAATCAGGACTCCAAAGACAGAGGGCGTCGCATGCTGTAGGTTTTAAAGTCATTTGGTAACTATCTAGCTATCTCGCTATTCAAATGGAATTTTAATTCGAGAAACATATACTTTCATATTTGAATGTATTGTTCTTAATATTTTTTTAACAAGTCCAATCTTACACAGCCATATCGGCTTTATTCTGCATGCTGCATATGAATTCCTTCTGGCAGTATCTGAATAAACAGAGGCAGAGCAGACCACAGCTCACTGTTTGGAAGGCTTTGAAAAGGTCAATTAATATCAATTCTTAAGACAACAAGTTTTTTTCTGCTTGTAATACAGGTGGCTACACCACAGCATCAAAGTTGCATGCCTTTGTGTTCTCCTTCCTTCCTGGGTAGTCACAAAGAGTTTGGCAAAATCCAAGGATGGGCATAACATGTAACAGCAGGGAGGAAAGTAAAGGAGCAGAGCAGTTAGGGTAATGCTGCAGCGAGAATCTGGGAATGAGACTTCAATGAAGCCTTTGACTTGAAACCAAAGCTGCTCCAGTGGGAGCACACGTCACCCGGCATATTAAAGTCTGGTTGGATCTTACAGTGCTATCTGTTTGGAGGGAGCAGAAAGCCATTGAGGCCTATGGTTGAACCCTGTGAAATGCTATTTAAAGAGTACATGCCATCACTGATTTCATAAGCTACTGCTCCTAACAGTGTGCAGATGAATACCTGTGGGGCCAAAAATCTCCTGACTCTTGGAAGAGAATATTTGATCTGCTTCCAACACACAGAGGAAATTTGCCAGTTCAGTTATTCTGCTTCCACATAATGACTTTTCCTTGTCATAACGATGCGAATATCTAGATCGCTTGCCCTCTTATGAAGGCGTGGTATCTTGTGTAGTCTGCTTTTTAAACACAATTCATCTGAGAAGACAGAAAAAAACATTGGGTATCTATTAAAGAGAGGAATCCATGCATAAAAATGACTGATTAAAATAATTAGAGATGTGGAAATGGTCTGGAACAATAACCAGCAAACACAAAGTGCCCCAGGGAAAATTTCCCATCTGTGTGTGAGAAGGAAGACCTCCCTCAAATTCACCACAACAGTGCGATTTTCCAGTTTACAGAGGCCACACGGCAAAAAGGCAGAAAACCTAAACAGGCCATTGAAGTTTACATGATTAAATCCTAAACAAGCAACAGCCCAAGGAAAATGTGTCAGGATGAATCGATGTATCATTAAATTACATTCTGCCTGTACGCGTGAGTGACTCTGCAAACAGCAAAACCTTCTGTGTGTAATTATAGACATCTGAGAGGTCCATGGACTAAAAAACACTGCCTATATATGGGCTTGTTTTAAGTAATGGTAGAGAGTAGCAGATGCAGCAGCAGCACTCTATTGTCTAGGAAGCAGTCCTGTTAAATAAGTCCCTCCACTTTGCCACCTGGTGCCTTTCCAAATCAAAAATGATTCACAAATATTAGAATCATAGCCTATATGGGTTCATAATGTGCCTCTTCAAAAGTCCTGAAAATTACATTATCATAATGGTGTATTTACTCTGCAGTGGCATAACTGAGATTTAAACAATGGTAACAAACCTCTTCCTTTTAAAAAAATATATAACATCCCTGATCAATCTACTTGTGTTATGCATATATTATTTATTAGAATATGCGTTTTGTTCAGCAATTGTTTATATGTTTCCTTTTAAGAGTCTTAAAAAAATCTGACCCAACATGAGACGCGTTGCACCTGGAGAGTGCTTAAAAAGGGCCATCAGAAATAAAAGGCACTTTTAATGAGAGTGGATGAGGAACAAAGGCTTTGCCAGTCTGCCCAGGTCCCTCACGCTGCCCAGCCAACAATAAGGAGGGGGCGAAGTGGGGGACGCGCACTCACAGCGCTGTTGCCAGCCAGGCTGATCCGCACAACCCCGCGGTGTGCTTTTTACCCACACGTTTGAAACAAAATCTCAAGTGATGCTGCAGCCCAATAAAAGAGAAACAGCACAAAGCAGACTCCTGCCTCTCTCTGCCCCCCTGAGGGTTAGACTCCACGGTGTAATTTCATCCCGGCTGGGATCTACTCTTACCGCTTTAGTTTCCAAAAGGCTACAGGACAAGTCAAATTTAACCAGCCTGGGTGGGGTGCGCGACTGCAAAACATTCATTGTAAAAGAAAAAGAAAAATCTGTATGATGCGGGTTACCTTGGTAGGAAGCGCTCCGTCTTCTTTGCTGTCTGGTAGATTCATGTGGGTGGATTTGCAGCTGGAAGCTTCCTTGGAAACAGCAAGGATAAATGTAATCCAGTGGCAGCAGAGCTCCACTCAGATAAAGGTCTTCCTTTGTGGAGGGTGCATGCACAC
>VUQH01057357.1:21855-36591 GCA_015106775.1 Etroplus canarensis
TCCCCCCCCCCCGCCCAACGTCCTGGCTGTCCACGGGACTCGGCGGCTCCTCAGCCCTTTAGTCGGCAGAGCATTGCTGGTCGGTCGGCCTCAGATACTGCTGGTTGATGTCATTGATACTCCCTGCCTTCTTTCTTAATGCCCTCCTCCTTCCCTCTCCTCTCCTCTCCTTCTCCTTCTCCTACCCCTCCCCGCTTTCGCTTTCTCTCTCTCTCTCTCTCTCTCTCTCTCTCTCATGCATACACGGGAGCCCCCCCCGCCAACCCCACCTCCTCCTCCCTCTTACACATGACGTGATGCAGGGAAGATCTCCAATAGCAACCGTATCCCCCATCACCCCTATTACCCCCATTACCTCCCCTATTCCACCTCCCACCTCCTCCAGCTCTCGCTGGATCGCTGACTGGTGCAAAAGAGGCAGCAGCTGAGGCAGGTTGGTCTTGTGTATTGGTGACTGATTTTTCCACTTTGCTCCCTAGGGAGATAAAATGAAGATAAGCACCTTAGACCCCTTAGATTCCCATAATATAGAGTCTAATTATAGCTGCTGGCAAGAATACAGAGTCACAGTCTCATATCAGCTCCCACAGAGCAGAACACACACACTAAATAACAGCTGGACACTCAAATATTGTAGGGAAATACAACTCCTAGTGAGACGGTACGGGAACACATTAATAATTCCACTGGAGGTAAATAATGCAATAATATTTGAGAACAATGGATGGAAGGACTTCATAACTTTACTATTGTTTATTGTACTGGAGACACAGTGGCAAGTGTATGGGTTTATAGGTTCACTTGGCTAAAACTAATGAAAACTAACAAAACTGACAGCAGAGCAATAAACTGTATCATCACGAAGGTGGTGTTTAGCTTTTACTGAAGCTACTGATTCAACTTTATCTTTGTTTTTAGGGATGCACCACTTGCTGGGCTTCAGTGTCGACGGATGTCAATAAATAAGATGGAATCCTATCGATAAATGACTGATGTTTATCTGATGTGAAATGTTTACAGATAATGCACTGGCAGACTTCAAAATAGTTCATTTATTTATTTTTTAATAATACCTTATTTTCTCCTGGCAAGAAAGGAGGTGTAAAGAGCAAAACATAGAATTAAAAATATCAACTTAAGCATCATCTATCATTCAAGTCATGACTTTTTACATTAATATTATGCACCCAGAATTCAGGATAAGTCCTTGATCCTAGTATCTATCTATCTATCTATCTATCTATCTATCTATCTATCTATCTATCTATCTACGATGTTCCTTATAATTTGTCCACTCTCCTTTTATGAATAAAGGTGGATTCGTTGATTATTTACAGTCATGTGAAGAAGAAAGTCTTCACAGGACTGCATAGAATCCTGTGAAAACTTTCTTTTCACAACTAAGTAAAACTATGTACACCCCGTGTTTCATTGTCTTGTAGCACCTTTCACAGCAATAATTTTGTAATGTTTCTGTATGACTTTATCATTGTTTCACACAGTGGTGGAGGAAATGTGGCCTACTCCTTACAGTATTGCTTCAGTTCATTGAGGTTTAAGGGCCTAAACTCTGACTAGGCTATTGCAACCCCTTTATCAGCCATTCTGTTGCAGATTTGCTGTTCTGATTCAGACCATTGTCCTCTTGCATTATCCATTTTTTGGCCAAGCCTTAGCAGATGCCCTCACATTTGACTCTAGAATACTTTGATATACAGAGGAGTTCATAGTCGACTCAGTGTCTGCAAGATGCCCAGGGCCTGTAGCTGCAAAACAAGCTCAAATCATCAACCCTTCACTACTGTGCTTGACAGTGAGTATGAAGTGTTTGCGCTGATATGCTGCGTTTGGTTTTTGTAAAGTGATAGTCAAACATCTCCACTTTGGTCTTGTCTGCCCAAAGGACATCATACCAAAAATCTTGTGGTTTGTTCAGATTCAACTTTGCAAACCTAAGCTGTTCTGCCATGTTTTTTTAAGAGAGCAAAAGCTTTTTCCTGGAAACTCTTCCAAACCAGCCATACTTGTTCAGTCTTTTTCTAATTGTGCTGTCATGAGCTTTAACATGCTGAGGCCTGTGGAGTCTGAGATGTAGCATTGCACCATCTGACCTTGTAATGTAAATTTGTTGGGATGTCCACTCCTGGGAAGATTGTGGCGTTGTGAAAAAACACACCTGAACGCTACAGATGAGCAAACTGCCAAAACGTCTGCTTTTACAGAGGTCTCAAAAGTTGATTCTGTTCATCTGGACGTAGGGTTTTCCGTGGGAGAAACGTTTCATCACTCATCCAAGTGACTTCTTCAGTCTCAACTGACTTTACAGAGGTGGTCACACTGGCTGATGATGAATTAATCAAGTGCGTTTGATTAGCAGCACATGACTGTTGCTTACCCTCTTAATTCTTATGGAAGTATTAAGGGTGTACTTTGTTTTTCACTGCAGGGCTGCCGAGTCCCATGAAAACTTTCTTTTTAACATGACTGTATATCAGTGAGGTTAACAGTGTGCACTTATATCTCACGTTTTCTTCACCAACACAACATTGAGCAAAAACAATTTTTAGGTTTGTCAATGAATATCATGATAGGCAAAGGTAGATGAAAACATATGGAATTACATGCTAATAAACTTCTTGCAAGAGATTAATCAAATTAAATGTTTTTTTGTCTGCTCTAAAGAAATGAACAGAATACATGTCTGCAGTCAAACTCTCCAACACAGAATAACTGGGCTGTAATTTCCTGTAAAATAAACCAAGTTCTCATATCAAAGTATGGACAATTTGTAGAATACTATTCAACCACGTGTGCACTTATAAGCATTTATGCCCATTAACGTGTTTTTTCCCCCCAGTACTGTTGCCCACAACTACCTAAAAACTTGCTAGAAATATCCATTAAATGTGAAAATCAGAATGACAAAGCCCCGTGCTTTTAATCTTAAGTGAATAGTGTTTTTTTATGATCTGGTTCTATTTAGGTCAGACAACATGACAAAAACAACAGCCACAAGGGCAGACTCTGAGGTGTTGGAGTATGGCGTTGGAGGCTGGCATGACCCCCTCAGGACATCATGAAGGAGGCTTTATTTTAACCTTTTTGCTGACCCCAATGGAAAACTCAATAAAGAGATTCGGCATCAGCAACTCTTGTCTACCAAGATTTATTTTCCGCTTGATATGAAAAATGCAGATTTAGTACTTATATATTTATATATATATATATATATGCCATTCTCAACAGCTCATTCTTTATTTCTCCATCAACTCAAAGACTTCTTTGTTTGAGTCAGACCCGCTGCTGAAAGACAGAAAAAAAAAACAACCCCCACCATTTCTGATTGAAAGCTGCATTTTTTAACATTTCACATGATCTTAAAAGAGACAAAAGACTTCTTGTCTGATTGAGTTTCTTTGTTGCTAGTGACATCTAGTGGGAGGTTATTATTATATGATGTTAAATTTGGTTGAGCTGGGAAGTATGAGCCAACAAGCTTCATGACTCTAGGTCAGTATTTATGTAATCTGTCTTCAGTTGCCAGAAGGTATGCTCCTAAAAAGATGAGCTTTGAAATTTCCATCTTTTCCCTAGGTGTAACAAATATATGTAATATATTCTATTTATCCCAGTATTAATATTTTTAAATCTACTCTTATATGAAGTGGGTCAACACTCAGTTTCTTGTTTAATGATCATTATACAGGGTGGATGCTTGTCGTCACAGGAACATACACTACATTCACCACCTGCTGTTTCTCAACTTAACTCTGCCAATGCACAGCCTGTTTTAACCTATTTCAGATTAGCCCTTTGATGCATGAACTATGACAGCTTCAGTCAAGATTTTTTCTAGAACTGTTTTTATTATCCTTTAGGTGTGAAAAGAACAATTTAAGTGAAATTTGTAAAGTTAGGAAAACTATAATATTATGAATCCTCTTACATTTTTGCAAAAAAATTTAATTTCAGATGCCGTCAAAGACTAGGGCCAAACATGACCTCAGTATGATGAAGTTTTGGCTGATATTCCGCTACAGTAACAAAAACACATGCATATTAAAGAAACTGGCTTTTGAATAGCTGTCCACTGTGGTGACCACCATGCATGAAAGGGTTAGGCTTTTAGCAATACACAGCTGATAGTGTCTGTTCTTATCAGAATAATGCCATCTCTGTTGTATGTGAGTTGTCTTTGCCAGTCACCCTGTAACCTGCCTGACTGTATAGCATTACAGTATTCCCATTTTCAGAGTTGAGGCTAGGGCAAAAGATTCCTAAAATTAGCAGGGTAAGTGGCCTGTCTCTAGCACTACCCTGCAGCAGTGACGTTAATTGCACTCTATTTATATTTTAAGAGCGCAGGACTCAGAAAGATCAAGTTTCTGTTATGCTTTATTCCAGTGTCCCAGAGTTTATGTGAGCAGTGGAAAGCCTGTGTAATGAGTGGTCACTGATTATTTTTTCTAAGTGTGCACTCCAAAATAATGCCTGTTCCACTATCTAAATGAGATCATTTCATGGACCTGGCTGTCATGATGGCATGGTAAGACATATGCCCTGCTGCTGCTGCTATGATTTCATCCATCTAAATATGAGTAATGACACTCTGTTACAATGGTGACATTCACATTAAAACAGTACCCAAACAGAAGGACAAAAATCAAACATTCATTTTAACATTCTTTAAATTTTGCATGCGGAGAAGGGAAACATGAAGGATGACCCGACACACAAACATTCTGTTGTGATGCTGAATTTTATTCAAGTATCTCCAACACACTTTTGTTCTTGAGTTATCAGTTAAGCGAACTGTTGAGAAAGACAAAGGCAGCGACTGTTCCAGGCTTGAATGTAAGTGTTTTGAATTATAGAGCCTCTTCAGTGTGCATACAACTTAGTGGTACTTAGCACAGATTGACAAAAAACATTCCTGATAACACAAGATAAATAAAAGAAACTATTAAATATAAGACTGAGATGCAGGAACAGCCAAAGAGCCACCTGTTCCTTTTGTCTGTGAACTGCATCTGAGGTTAAAGGGTAAATTCACTTTAAGGCTACATTCATACTGCAGACAAAAGTGTCCCACATCTGCTTTTTTTTTGCTCGTATGTGACCCATATCTGATTTTTTATGACAGTCTGAGCAGCCCAAATTTGATTTTTTTCAAACCACGTTCAGGCCACTTTCATATGTGGTCCTAAATCGGATACGTAGATGTCATAATCCTGCACTGAAGGATACGGTAAGATCAAATGTAAACAATGGATGAAATGAGCATAGCAGACACCGTTAATGGAGCTAGTCAGGGGAAAGAAAGTGAAGTTTTACACACACACACACACGCTGACATGTGTAGCATCCATGTTTATTTATGTAAACACAGCGTGCTGTGTGTGAAGTCACTTCAGGGCCGTAGACTGTTCACACTGGAGTCTGATGGCGGTCGTGTTTAAACTATAATGTCAACAACCACACAAAATAATCGGGTCTCAGCAAAAAATCAGAATTGAGCATAAAGACCTGCAGACTGAACGTAGCCAAAACCAACATACGATCCTTGACAGTTTATTTCTGCCTTATTTATGGAAACAAGCATCAGATCCAAAGCTCTGTTGTTGCTGTCCACATCAAAGTTATGAAGCTGCTTCTTTCACATTAACTTGGGTATCTTTGTCGGGGTTTTCATTATTCAGGGAAGAGGCATGTAGGCACACTTTAGGCTCTGTTAGAAATGGTTCATTCAGACATCGGCAGAAAATAAAAAGACATTCTTCAATCATATTTAGAAGACACCAACTTATTGTCAAAGAAGCAGTCCCAATCCTTTCAGTCTTTATCATGTTAGGATAAGCATGTACAACTGAGGAATAACACCATGTAAAGCCTGTTTGTGCAGTGAATTTCTGCTTCAAAATTTTTGGAATAATAAGAACTGCATAGGTTATATTGTTTGGAGTCTGGGGAGTGTTAGCCAAACAATGGTACCTGCCTCATTTACTAAGTCAAAGTGATGTCACTTATCCTTAGTCTCGTAAAAGTCTTACAGTCACAGTACTGCAGACTGACAAATAGTGTCACAGTCCAGTTTCTGATCTTCTGGAACGTGGAGTTTCATGTCTGCACTGTATATTATTACTTCTGCTCTTCATGGACAAAAAACATTGCTTTTCATTTTCCCACCAGTTTACAGTTTTTAATAGAACATTTGGCACAGTAAATTCGACACCTTCCCAGTGTCAAAGAAACATAGCAGATGGTACACTGAATGTGAACAAGTAGAACCAGGCAACAAAAATTGCCAGCAAGTGGTTGAGTTTGTTCAAATATTTCCTTTCTGAATGAATTTGCTAAACAACAAGTGAGCTACCATATTCACACTTCATTTTCATGCATGTTATCTGGCTACTTTGATCAGATGCTTTGTGTCAGTAACAGCAAACCCATCTCCCATATAGTTCAGCCACCTGCAAACACACACAAACACCATCGTATTGTACCTCTCCCTTTTTCAGAGGGAGAACCCGAGAAGAAATGCATTCCAGTCAGCAAGATGTTAATGTTTCAGCCAGCATTAAATAGTAGTAAAAATCAACAATCACTTTAAAAAGTCTGTTAGAATAAAGCAACAACTGACCAGACCTCAGCGAGAAATGCAAGCCCAGAGGCTGGATGTTTATTGCTATAGTTTGGTCTGACACAAGGTTGGTGACAGCCAGGAGTGGAGCAGAAGTCAAGAGGAGACAAAAGCCAAGAGAACTGTGTCAAGAAAAACTTGTGTCAGCTCACAGTAAAGAATGGGAGAGAATAGGAAGAGTAGTGCAGGTGTGCCTCTTCAGGGGACAGAAGTGGAAGTCAGTGTAGCTCAATGAAAGCCTCCATCTCCTCGGAGATGAGTCCCCTGTAGGGCAGTCTGTGCTTTTCTATTGCACGTGCTGCCAGGCACTGAAGGGTGACGTAGTTTAGTGGGTAGAGGGCCGGGTGCCCGCTGCTGTGCTCATCCAACAGCTCATAGGCTGTCTTCCTTTGTGCATTTGTAGCATCAAAGTGAGCCCCAGCCTTCATAAGCAGCGCCATAATCTCCGGACAACCATTGCTAGCAGCAATGTGCAGTGGTGTGTTGTTCTCACAGTCACGCGAATCAACTTCTGCTCCGCACTCTAGAAGCAATGCAGCCACTGCCTGGGAAGGAAAGCGGCCAACCGGGTAGCGGCCAACAGATGTGGTTTCCTTGTCTACGGCCATGTGGAGAGGAGTGAAGCCATTCCGACCTCGGGGGTTCAGCTTTAGCAGCCGGTACACCGTGTGCTTCTTCTGGTGCTCCTGTTCTGGGCTGCATTCAAGCTTCTCCAGTAAAAAGATGAGGTGGAGGATGATGGAAAGGGCCTTGGTGAACTGAGGAGCTTCTGGAGGATTATCTCTCTGTGCTACAGCTCTCTCCACTTCCCTCACACTTTTTCCCAATACAGTCATCAGATCATGGAAGGTGATGTGTGTTGACAGTGAGCCTTTTGCCCGGTCTTGAAGAACAAAAGAGAAGAGCTCTGCAAAAGACAGGAAACTTGAGGCTGTCATGGGACTGAGAGGGTCCAAATTGCTTTGCTGCATGTCTAAAGCATATTTCCACAAACTTATGCAGCGTTCAAAGTTGCCCGAGTCAGCATACACAGCTCCCCTATAGCGGATGTAATAAGAAGTGTCGGGGTGGGATGGACCAAGTATGCGTTCACGAACCAACAGGGCCTGCATCCTCATTTCATCAGGGTCAGTGATCAAAGCTTCAAGCTCCTCTGCAGTGCTCACCTCCTGTGCACAGCCATAGGCAGGAATCGGGGGACCGGGTGGAGGCTTGGCCAGACATCCAGCCTTGTCCCCTGGCTGCCTCAGCTCCATGGCCCTTCTCCAGTACCTCATGGCGCCCAACAGATCACGCTTTTTGTCCACAAAAGTAGCCCCAAGGAGTTCAAGTGCATCGATGCGTTCCTCTCTGGAGGTGCGAGGCTGGTGGGCAAGGTACTCCACAATGTTGGTGTGACCTGTTACACTCGCAGCCAGGAGTGGGGTCATTCCATATCCATCTCTCTCCATGTGAGCATTGCACTTTAGCAGCATCTTCATGATGTCCAGACTACCTGACTCAGCACAGTCGTGAAGAGCAGTGTTTCCTTTCACACTCTTGCGGTTAACGTCAGCGCCACGGTCCAGGAGGAACTTGGCTATCTCCTTGTGGCCTTTGTAGCAGGAGATCATGAGGCAGGTATGCCCGTGGCGGTTGGCGACCTCCATGTCAGCTCTGTGCTCCACCAGGTAGCGGACGATCTCCAGGTGACCGTCAAAGCAGGCGGCTCGGAGCGGCGTGGAGTTAGTTAGCGTTGCATTGTTTACTGAGGCACCGTGTTTCAGCAGCGTCTTAACCACAGGGAGGTGACCGGCTGCCGAAGCCGCCCACAGCGGCGGAGCCCCCTCGATGGTCTCGCCGTCAAAGTTAACCGAACCCCCGAGTTCAACATTTGCTTTACAATGTTCAAGGAGGTAATCCACAACCTCTAAATGTCCGTATCGAGAGGCTATGAGCAGAGGGGTGCCGCCCTGTGTTTTCTCCTCAGCCAATGCCTCCAGCTCCTCTGGAGTTTTGTTGCTCAGCAACTTCTGGATAAGTTTCAGCTTACCATCTCTGGCCGCGTTGAAAACCGCCGTTGTTATGTCCATTTTACAGGCTCTGTGCTGCCGCGCTGGCCACCAACCCCATAACCACCCGTTTATGGAAAAACTGCACGGCCTGGTTTTAAATAGCAGAGTGCGGGGATCTTAGTTCGGGCTCCGATACGAGCTCACATCTTTCTGCCATTTTGAGGGTGCTGTCAAGATGGCGCCCGTGTTGTTTGACAGGTCTATGTTTATGGTGTCGGCGAGGCATTGTGGGTGATGTAGTTAAGGTAGAATTTCCAATCGCAAGATCAGGAGGCGTTTCATTGATGATAAACTACATTTCCCGTGACGTGTACCAGTTAAAGACCCACCAGCTGATGGGTTCGTTTGTTGTGGTTGTGGAGACCAACAAAGCAGCAGTGTCTCTGATAGACAGAGAGTACCAGCTGATGCCCGCCTTACAAACCAAACATACACTAAAAGATTAATAATGATAATTGTTACATACAATAAAATGTCTGGATAGTCCTGCGTTTCAAATGTGTACAATAAATTCATATCTTTGAAATCACATATATTTGTCCACTGCTTTAATCAAAGTATATCTGTTATAAACGTCTACTAGTGTTGTTGTTGTTTTCTCGTGTAGAGTTAGGCCCATAGGTTTTTGGACAATAAGACATTATAGAACAGAATAGAATAGAATAGAATAGATTTATTGTCACTGACAGAGTACAATGAAAATTTGTTTAGCAGCTCTCTGTTATTTTTGTAATATTAACTTTGTACACTTCCACAGTGGATTTTAAATCAAACAGTCAAAATGTGATTGAAGTGCTCACTTTCACCTCTAATTCAAGGAGTCTGACAAAAGTCTTCCATCAGCTGTTTAGGAATTACAGCCCAAGTTCCCCTATTTTCAGAGGCTCAAAAGTAAAGGGACAAACTAACATCTTTTAAAACATAGGGATCGTTTTTAATACTTGGATGAAAATCATTTGTAGTCAATGACAGCTTAAAGTCTACATGCAACTCATGGATGTCTTCAAATGGTATGTTTCCTTTCTGGAGATGCTCTGTCAGGCCTTCACTGCAGCCACCTTCAGTTGCTGCCTGTTTGTGGGTCTCACTGCCTTCAGTTTTGTCTTCAGTAATTGAAAGCATGCTCTGCTGGGCTGAGATCTGGGGACTGACTTAGCCATTGAAGAATATCCAATTTCTTTGCCTCGAAAAACTATTGGGTTGGTTTTGCAGTAAGTTTTGGGTCATTATCCATTTGCACAAGGATTCAAGAGTCAAGATTCAAGATTCAAGAGCTTTATTGTCATTTCGACTACATATAGCTGGTGCAGAACATAGTGAAATGAAATAATGTTTCTCCAGGACCTGGTGCAACATATAAACACATGACATGTGACAGAGACAGGACTAGTTTTTATTTCTACAGTTAGAAAAATTTATGTGGATGTGGATGTGCTGTCCACTCAGTTTTGCAGCATTTGGCCACATCTGAACAGAGTGTAGCCCTGTGCACTTCACAATTCATCTTGTCACCTGTATCAGCAGGCACATCACCAACAGACACCAGTGACTTGGTTCCATTGGCAGCCATGCATGCCCGTGCCATAACATTTTGACAGCCATGTTTGACAGATGATGTGATATGCTACAGATCACTAGCTGTTCCTTTCTTCTTCTTCTTTCGGCTGCTCCTGTTAGCGGTCACCACAGCGGATCATCTGCCTCCATCTCACCCTGTCCCTTGCGTCCTCTTCTCTCACACCTACCCTCTGCATGTCCTCCTTCACTACATCCATGAATCTTCTCTGTGATCTTCCTCTTCTCCTCCTGCCTGGCAGCTCCATCTTTAACATCCTTTGTCCAATATCCACTGTCCCTCCTCTGAACATGTCTAAACCATCTCAGCCTTGCCTCTCTGACTTTGTCTCCAAACTTCTCAGCCTGAGCTGTCCCTCTGATGTACTCTCTATTTTCCCACAATTCTGGCACAAGTTCATCTTAGTTTTATCTATCCAAAGATTTTTTTCAGAATTCAGCAGGCTTTGGCAGGTCAAATCTGGCCTTCCTGTTCCTGACTATAACCAGCGGTTTGCACCTTGTTGTAAAGTTTACTTGACTGTGGACTTTGACAATGATTTGATAATGGGATTGTTCTTGACTTGACTAGAGGCTGTGGTCTTCAGTGGTGTTCCAGGCCATCTGGTCTTGCTGAGTTGGCCAGTACGTTCCTTTATAAAAATGTAACAGATTGTTGTTTCGACCACTCCAAAAGTTTTTGCTATCTCTCTGACAGGTTTATTTTGGTTTTTCAGTCTAATAATGGCCTCCTTTATTTGCACTGACATCTCTTTGGACCTCATACTGTGAGTTCCAGTGAAACTCAATGCAATTTTCCCCCTGGGATTATTAAAATATTATGATTCTGATTCTGAAGCTACAAAACACTTTGAATGAACTCTGATTTTGTATCAGCTTAATTTGTCCAATTACTTCTGAGCCTCAAAAATGGGGGACTATATGAAAAAATAGGCGTAACTCCTAAACCTAAACAGTTAACCCAATACTTTTGTTAATCCCCTTAAATAAAGCTGAAAGTCTGCACTTCAATCATATCTTGATAATTTGATTTAAAATTCACTTCGCACTGTCAATGATATTGTACACAATGATTCTTTGCTGCACAGTGGAAACTGGCAGATGAAATGTTGGATACGCCATGACACATCTGCTCAATGTGCAACTGTATCTGTCTGTATGCTCATTTTATAACCTTGATTTACAATTTAATTTAATGAAACATAAACTAGCAGCTAACCCTGCCAGCTGTTAATTCAAATCATAAGTTTGTCCGTCTAAATTAAACAGGCTGATTAAATCTAAAAATAATCTAATCAAATGGAGGAATCCTAAATCTCACAGGCAGCAAGGTCTGCATTGAGAATAAATATTCACCATCATCCTTTGCTAATGATTAACAGGGACTGTTCATTCCTTTTTTTTTTTTTTTAAAAAAAAGATTATTAGTTTTGTAAATGTCGGGAAAATAATGCAGCTGACTTCATTACTTTCTGTAGCCTGTATTGGTAAAGTTTTAAGTTTGACAGCAGGGAATTGATTTGTTTTTATTTATGGCATAGTTCCACTAGAAAACAATCCTATTTTTTTAATCCAGTGATCGATTAAATCCACATTAAAACAGCAAGCAGCTTCAGGGAATAAAGCTGGAAACCTACACTGCTGATCTGAACAGTGGTTAGGTCACATTACTCTGACCTCCTGCACCAAGCCAGGACCCAGAATATTGACTTGAACACTCACATGCCAAAAGCTGTTCATGCTGTATGTGACTTTACATCATTCAGAATGTGAAAACTATTGTATATCAGTTTCCTGAATACATAAGAGCAGTGTGGATTAGAGTGTAGCTGTCTATGGGTGTTGATCGTTATAATGTTTTCCCGTGAGAGCTGCAACTTTCATATCAGCAAGAAGACAGACAACAAAACAGCACACACAGAAATCTCTCAGGTGAAATAATCAGGACAGTTTTGATTATGGCTTCGTTATTAAGATGCTGATTGAGAAAATGAAGTTTTACAAGTTTACAAAAAAAAAAACTATCTGCATTTGATTGCGTTGATTGGGATCAGTAGTTTATTCAGTTTAGAGGTTATTAAACTTTTAACTTCCATGTTTCAGTAGTTTTCCTTCTGAAGTTTTACCAGTTCAGGGGTGAAAATACTTAATTTTCCTCACCAGTTTTATCTCTCTGCGCTCACGTCTGTAGGAAGTTAATCTCCTTTTGGCTCACAGATGAATGGGTTCTTATAGTGGCTTCTATCAGTGTAAGTAAATAGAGTTGGTGATCCTTGCGCATAAGCTTGAGAGTGTTCTCCTAAGTGCTTACATTTTTTAATGAAATCCAAAATTATTTTCTTTTCTGGGTCATCAGAGGGTCCATTTTGATGTATAGGATGGGGGCAGGTAATACACAGTGCAGGCTGTCAGTTTATTTAAAAAATTACCAAAAAGGACAGATGTTTGATGTTTTCATTTAATTTGCCTTTGGGGGGCTCACAGGCATGTCATGCTGCTGTTTCACCAGCAGAGGAGGCAAACATCCACGTTTGGCTGTTCTTTATTTTTAGTGGAACTGCCTATAAGTCTGGCAAATATATATGTGTGGGCTACAGAGCATGCTGTGCATTTTTCTTAGCCCATTTTGGCAGAAATACATTTTTGTTTATCAACATAAATACTGAACTCATAAATCAAGATCTAATCTCCCTGTACAAATAAATTAGTCCATGAGGAAGAGAGTGCATGCCAACAATTGTTCCAGGAGAGCGATTGAGCGATGATTACCACCTGCCTTTCTTAATAATTATTTGAAACTCACTTGAGGACCGAAAAGGAACATGCTTTTAAAATTAAACAGGGACTATGAATGCACACAGTAACAATATTATGTGGAGGTATTTAGAATGAAAAGCCTCACAAATGGCACCCAGCCTGTGCCTTGCTCACAGGACCTAGCCTCAGGGTTGTTGGAAAAATTGTAAACTTGTGTGAGAAAGAGAGGGTTTGTAATATTTTCTGGGGCTTTTGTGTGATCCTGAGGATTAATTCGAAGACAAAACCACATGGAAAAAGTGCAAGGCAAGAAAAAAGCCCCAGCACAGCTTTTAGTGTTTTATTCATAAGTTCAAAAGCATATCACATAACTGCAGCCATAATTAACATTACATTTACTAGCAATTAAAATCTAATTCCCATATATAAATTCTTCCAAGAACACAGTGCCATTATTAATTTCCACAGTAACGTGCAAATGCTTACTGGTAACATTACTGCATTATTACAAAACAATAACAGTTCCAGCTTAAACAAGATTGCATAACAACTGATATGATACTGAGCCACATAACAATGCTCATCAGTGAGGGTAAAGTCTTTTTTTAACTCAATACTCGAAGAGAAATACACACAAACAAGGACTATAGCTCCACTGTTCGCACAGTCACATAAGCATATAAATTACAGTGGATTGCCCTGTTTCACACGTGACAAACTTGGCAAAGTGAGAAGCCCTCTTTCTTCTTTTGACATACAGAACACAGTGTGCAAGATACAACCCCCTAGCCACCAACAGGCTATGCTTTCTCCTGTCCAGTATTTGTCAGATCGGTGAGGAGGGATAAAAACATAGCCAGAGAAGAAGGGGCCCTCAGGATCTGGAGCTGCTTGTATTAACCATAGTCTTGACAGGGGCTCCTTAAAGGCCCGCGAGCAGCTCACTGAGCAGCACCTCTCTTTCTCCTAGAAGCACATCTCTCTTCAGACTGGTTCCTTTGTTCACTACCTTTATTTTCATGGCCAGACTCTTTACCTGTGCCTGGGGCAGTGCATCGAAAAAAAAGTCTTCATTGAATACCGGATTCCTGCTATTCTTAATGATGGTGCTCCTTTGTTTCTGCTGCTTCCCAGGATTCAGGTAGAGTGCTACACAGCAGTTGATGCTTTTGAGATCTGTCTGCCTGTCATAAAGGGCCTCAGCTGCAAGCACACGCACCCTCAGCCGGGCTGCCTCTGGGTCATAATGAGTGCTCAGCCTCAGTGTTCCCCCCTTGCTGAGGTTAACAGTATGCTCGCGCTGCAGGAGATCGGATCCTGCTGCCCCCCTTGAGCCACTGCCTTTACATCCACGGAAGGCAGGAGAGGGAGGGCAGCGCATTCGGCGGCGTTGCATGTTGGGGCTGTTGTCTGCTGAGCTGCATTCATCAGTAGAGAGAGAACTGTGGCGTGCCAAGGAACGCTTGGCACGAGACACCTTGAGGGAGAGAGGAAAAGCAACTGTAAACATACAGAAATAAGCCACGCGTTTACTCAAACAAGGAAAGAAAATGTTACACACTTAGTAATAACTATTATGATAATCTGTAGTCATATATTAGCATGTAGAGCAGATGCCCTGACCTTGGCTTGTGTCTCCTGCGTAATAGAGCGAAGAAGAGAGGCAGATCGGGACAGGAGAGGGGAGTTAAAGGGGGATGACTCGGCTGA
>VUQH01057357.1:36611-51092 GCA_015106775.1 Etroplus canarensis
GCTGAAGAGCAGGTGTCACTCTCTCCCCCACTGAAATAGCGGTAGGGGTTGGGGTCAGCTGGGGCCAGTAGGGTTCCCCCTTGAGAGCGCCTTTGGGAGTTTGGGGAGGTGAGAGGGCTGCTGGGGTCACTGTGGAAAAGGCTCTCCTTGCGTCGGGTATGAGGAGACTCCACCAAGGTGGAAAAGCCATAGGAGGTCTGAGCTTTGGGTACATATGGCAGAGACATTGCAGTCTGTGACTGTGGGTCAGCATTTGTGTTTACTTCAATAGTGGCCCTGCCCACAGATGCAACACCGGGCTCATCAGCACTCTCTATCTGAATGATGTGACGGTTGGCTGATTTCTGGAGATTGCGGGAAAAGAGCCGAGGGCTGCAGGGGTTCTTGCTGCTCCTAGCTCTGGGGCTCTGGCTACAGATGGCATGGTCAGAGGCAGAAGGTCTCATGCTGGAGCTGTGCTGAGTTTCTGGGGTGAGTGATTCTTCTGGTGGGCAGCAGATAAGTTTGGGCGGGATGAAGAAATCAGGAATCTTCTCTGGAGTGAGCACATTGGCATACACAGAAACAGGAATGGCCTCTGTTGTCTGTGGAGGCTGGGATTGAGTCCCACTGCGGAGCTTCTCCAGTAACCACATGCCCACTCAGACGCCCCAGCAAACAGTTTTTTCTATTAGGAGAAAAGTGATGCACAAAAAGGCAGACAAAATCAAAAGAAATACATCCTATTGTTGAGGTTCAGATGTGGTTTCCCAGAAGACATAAACTTTATATTAACTATGTTGCTCTTTACACCCCAGTAGAAAAACAAGACTTCAAATGCAGTGAGTGAAATGATACAAGAAACATTTTTTTTAACTAATAAGACATTACAGGCTTATCAAAGCAGCTCCAAAGATCACCTGAACTAAACGTGGAATTACAGAAAACACGAGATAAAACTAAATTTCATTAAAAAAAATGTACACAAACATACTGGGATTTGGATAATCTCATATACAAGCCTTTCCTCTCTTTGATCAGCCTACACCGATTTAATTCATTGGAATTTGACATAATCAATGAAATATTAAATATACACGCGCAAAGACGACTCTAAGTAACTTTTACTACCAGCCAAAGCCACAATAAGTCCCGTTGCGCGGCATGTCTGTAGTCGAATAAACCCACCTGTTGGCTGTTAAAACTCTTCCTTTCCAAAATGAATGATCGCTGGTGCGCGCTCTTGCCCAGCCTTTCCAGGCGCTCCGTGCGTAAAAGGTATTTTCCCGATAGTTGGAGTCCAAGTGTGAGCCACTTCACTCGCCAGTGGGAAAGGGCTGCAAGACCAGGCGCTCTCGCTTTATATGATGGGGTCTCTGACTTCTGAGCCAATGAGATCATCGTGAAACCTTCCCATGATATTTACCATAAACTGTTCCCACCGCAGGCATGGAAAAGGGAGGGTAGAGGAGGGGGACTTATTTAAAAGCTGTTGCTTCATCACCCACAAAGTGTTGGAAATGATGTGGGTTTCATATCTCACTGCCTCGTTGAATTTTAGAGAGAACACTGATTGCCTTTGGTGCTCACGTGAGAGCTGGTCTCTAATGGACTGTGAGATAGTGCACCATGTGCTACATGGGTCTAATGCATACAAACAGACAGCCTTAATTAGACTTCCTGGTGGCAAACTGAGCATTATGTGCTTCGACAATATGCTGCGTTTTCACCCACCAAATGAAAGTCATTTACCAGTGATAATGCAAGAGAGAGCTCTTTTCTTTGTGCTTGGAGAAACTAAGAGAGAATCTAGGAAAAGGAAAGCCACATAATAATAAAAAAGAAACAAAACAAAAGCTGAAAATTAATTTTACTGACAAAAACAAAGTAAGCAGGGGTAAGTTACAACACCAATTCCAAAAAGGTTGGGATACAGCGTGGAATATACAGAAAAAACACACAATGTAATGATTTGCAAATTTCATAAACCAATATTTTACTCACAAAAGAGCACAGAGAAAGTCAAATGCTGAAAGTGAGACATTTTTGCTATTTCATGAAAAACACAAGCTCATCTTCAGTTTGATGGCAGGAACATGTCTCAAAAAAGTTGGGACAGAGCTGTGTTTACCACTGTGTAGCATCCCCTCTTCTTTTAATAACAGTCTGTAAACATCCAGGAACTGAGGAGACCAGCTGCTGGACCTTCTGGAAAAGAATGCTGTCCCATTCCTGCCTGATACAGAATTCCATTTGCTTAACAGTCTTGGTTCTTCTTTGTGATATTTTGTGTTTCAGAATGAGCCAAATGTTTTCAGTTGTTGAAATGTCTGAACTGCAGGCAGGTCAGTCCAGCACCTGGACTCTTCTACTATGAAGCCATGCTGTTGTAATAGGTGTAGTATGTGGTTTAGCATTGTCTTGCTGAAATATGCAAGACCTCCTCTGAAAAAGACATGGTTGTCTGGAAGGGAGCATATGTTGCTCTACAACCTGCATATGCATTTCAGCACTGATAGTGCCTTTTCAGATGTGCAAGTAATCGTTACCATTGGCACTGATGCACTCTCTATACTGTCATAGATGCAGGCTTTTGAACTTAGCATGCTGGATGGTCTCCCTTCTCTTTTCTCCAGAGGATGCAACGTCCATGATTTCTGAAATGAATGCTAAATTCTGATTAGTCTGACCACTGAACAGTTTCCCACTTTACTTCAGTTAAAGGAGCTCTGGCCCAGAGAAGATGCTGTTTCTGGATCATGCTCACATATAGCTTCTTCTTTGCATTATAGAGCTTTAACCTGCATTTGTTGATGGCGCAGTGAACAATGATTTCTTAACCAGTGCATCATGTTTCACTGCCTGTTTCTGTTTAGTACCACTTACTTTACTTTTTCAGACTTTTTTGCCCTTGTCCTAGCTTTTTAGGACAAGGGCATGTTGCTGCCTTCTAATTCAAGATGATTTAGTATTTTTCATGAAATAGTAAATTGTCCCACTTTCAGCTTTTGATATATTTAATATTTTCTTTTTTTAAAATAAAATATTGGTTCATGAAATCTGCAAATAATTGCATGTTTTTTAAAAAAATCTGTATTTTACAGTGTCCCAACCTTTTTTGGGATTGGGGTGGTAAATTGAAGCAAATTTCCATTTTGCACCTGGTTGAATCTTCTTTTTACAGTGTGTTTCTGTGCATCACAATCTATATACTGGAACAATGAAAAGTACATCATATTATCATATTTTAAAGTCTAATCCACTTAGGTTTGGGATTTGTCTTTAAAATCCAACTGTTTCACCAACTGTGTGACCATTAAACTTTACAACTTCTCACTATGATACCTGGACTATTTTCACTTGCCTTATCCTTATATACTATATATAGTATTGCTAAATTTAGAGTAAACATGTTACTTAAGCTTTGACACATAAAGGTGATATATTTATTCTTCTTTTTCTACCCCAGATATATTTTAACTTCATTTTCTGCCCCCAGAATTATATTCACTATATTAATTTTATAATATATATATATATATATTTATCCATATACTATATTTTTATGTTATTCATATCTGCTTCTATATTTACTTTCTCATCTGCTCATTTCTATATTTCATTCATTTATATCTAACTGTGTAATTGTAACAACAGTGCAATTCTGATTTATGATTCAAACCACTTCTTATTCCTAACTGCCATACTGTGTACATACTGTAAATAGTATTGTTCAGTCTCGAACCACCTATGCTACACACTGGACTCTGTACGTATGGGATTCTCCCATATATTTTATCTTTTTATCTGCATTTTTCTCTTTCATATTTATATTTATATATACTTAATAGAGTGCCTGTAATGCATGCAATTTCCCCTTGGGATTAATAAAGTAGTCTGATTTTGATTCTGATTCTAAAGCTTGGCCCATGGATGAATGAGCCCTCAGTTTAACAGACTGTCTGCTGCTTTCTGTACCCAAAAAAGACCTGCAGCAAAGCAGTTTTCTGCAGTTTGGATGCAAACTCTTGAGCTAGAACTCCCTGAGGACATAAGATGATGGATCGCCTTGATATACCCATCATACTTAGAGCTGAAACAACATGCTCAAAAATATTCATTGACCAAAAGAGAAGTACTGACAGTCTCTTTTGGTAGTTTGTAAACTAGACACAAGTCCCTCTCACCATGGAGGGTTGCATGAGGAAGGGCATCCAGTGTAAAACCTCTGCCAAATTACCAATGCGGATTAGTCCGCTGTGGCGATCCCTTAGGGAGAATACAAGGGAGCAGTCGAAGGTACATTGACTGCTTAAGGCCTTTTTTTAAAAAAAAGAATAACAGTGCAGTTATTCACTGTTAAAGCTTCTAAACTGTTAGGATTTTTGGCTTTTCTTTGTCATTTCTTATTGCTGGATATCCTCCTCTGTTGGACGTTACTGAAGGAATTGGCTTATATTATTATTAATAAATTTTAGCCCAAATAATCAGCCACCAAATGAAGAAAATATCCAGCAGAATTATCAGGATTATTTTAGATGTATAATGTGATTATTATTATTCTTAAAAAAACCTTTTCAAATAATTTGTACAGTCCTTTATTTATATAATTTAGCTGATTTAAGTGTTTATTATTGTGTGTCAAACCTAACTCTTTTGATTGGTGGAAGCTGGATTATGAACTAAAACAAATAACTGTATTATATTTTTATTTCATGTTCCTGACTGCTAAAAATGAAGACTTCAATTGCTATCAGATATATAACATTTTAATCACTTTGAGCTGAGTTTTCAAAACAACATAAGGCATCTGAAATATGCCATGCCTGGATGGCAGTTCTGATCACAGAACTCCTAAATTAGATAATTTGTAATAGGAAAGCCTAAATAAAAAACCCAGTAAACACTGAAAAACTGAATGTGGCCATGATACTTTTCCAAAATAGTTTCCTAAAAACACTGTTTTTCTTCATCTGTATGCAAGGCCTGCTCAAGAAATGCATAATATGAAGTAACATTAAGAGATGAGTTGCCTTTGTCTTCTATCTGGGCATGTTTCTGTCTGCAGAAAGCCAAAAAAAAATGTATTCAACCCACAGTGTCTTTTGCCAGGTGTTAAACATGGAGGTGGATCTGTCATGGTATGAGCAGCCATCTCGTAGGAGTCATTTGGATCAGTCAATGTTCTGCAGGGTTTTAAAAATGGCTTTAAAATGACCAATTAATATGTGACCATTTCAGAGAATTACTCAAATACCATAGTGATATAACTATTTAAAAAATTTACAATCCCCCACACCTTTCTGAATAAAGTGTGCATTATTTGTTGTTTACACTATACACTTTGGAAAGTCTGCACATCATCATTTTAAAAGCATATAGAAAAAAGCAGAAACACTACAGTATAAAGTACCAGTAAAGTCTGAGCACATCTATTTATATGAATGGGTGAGTGTGTCCAAACATGTGGCTGGTACTGTATTTGTGTATGGGTGCGTGGCTTTGGGTGACTGGCTCATTGAAATACTGTTGCTTATTTTGTTTCACAGTTAAAAACCCCACAGGGTCTAATATATGTGTGCTTATTCCTCCTTGTGGTTAGAATCTGATCTGCATGACTGGATTCACGATGAATGTGGATAATCTTGTCTCTGCCAGCACACTTAGCAGAGATTTTGTACCACACCACGTCTAGGATTTCAAAAAGTAGCCTGTGTTTAAATTATTCAGTTCCAGCAATCTTTAACTTGAGAGAAGCTCATTTTTTCCTTGTGCAACTTCGTTTTAGTTGAACTATTCATGCCTGCAACTTGCTCAAATCTGACTTGTTGGACAAGTGAACACTTTAGCTTGGGGATAAAGTAAGTAAGTAATTTGGTTATTATATCTATTACTTACTATTTAATCCAGCTGGCTCACTTTTCAGGGCATATAGACTCCTCTCATCCCACAAAATTGTCACATATAGTGCTTAACAAATTTATTAGACCACCACCCAATGTAAGGTTTATGTCACAGCTGCCCTGCATTAACAACATTGGCAATTGCCAAAACCATTTTTATGTTTCTGCAATGGTTAATACACCAGTATGTAGAAGCTCTTTAACCAAAATGATATTTTAATTGCATGAATTTCCAAATTTTTACAAAAAAAATAAAATAAATCCTGAAAGAATATTAAAGCACATTATTATTTCTTGATTAAAATGTCAAATTATAGCTATTTATTTGCATTCCTAAACGGAAAAATTATTTTTAGTGGTTGAATGTTTTGCTTGATTAATTTCTGACTTCTCTGAGAATTCCAGTGAGCTGGCTCAAATTTGGGTATAAAAAAGGGAATTTAGTTTGAAATTCCTCATTCCTGTGCACAATGGCAAAAATGTACAGACCTTATTGAAAATGAAATAGTCTGCATTAAAGCACTTTATGATGCTGCATGGTCTTTCTCGTTTTTATGGCAGGTGGTCTCACAAATTATTTTATGCACTGTATATTAGAGAGCAGCAAGAAGCACTCTGGTGCTATAGGAAAATTTATTCACCTGTATACAACCCAATAAAATAGATACAAATATATATTAAAAGATTAGTGTATGTTATTTAGCGACATCTACTGGTGAGAATGCAGATTGCAACAGCTAAATACCTGTTCTTACCTTCTGCCCTTTCCAAAGGTGTTAGAGATCCAATGGGGAACAAAATGGAGTCTTCCAAAACTGCATCCACAGTTATTAACAGAAATATGAAAGCTATTCTGTTTGTCTGTTCTGAGCTGCTGTAGAAACATCACTGTGTAACATGGTAACTCATATGGAAGGGGACCTACTAATAGTCTATATATAACTTCTCATGAGTGAACAAAAACACAATGATTATTATCCTAGGGTGATTTTCCACTATGAAAAATACATGTATGATGAATTCAATTTCTGATAACAGATCCCCTTAATTAGTACACACTGCTTCTTTAAGAGATTTTTTTTTTTTTTGGTATTTTTGCTCATCTGACAGCAGAGTGGATTTAAACAAAATGCACAGGGAGAAAAGACATGCAAGAAGGATCTCCAAGTGACATAAAACATAAAACACTCCATCTCAGTGTGCATCAGCCTTTTATATGGATGTGTAGCAAGATAATTCATAATTAAAAAAACTCTGAAAACTGTAAATTCTCACATGACCAACCAACACAGGTGTGAACTTGAAAGAAAACAACTTAAAATTGTCAGCTGTAATTTCTGCCAAAGCTGGCTTTACAAAGAACTAAATATAGGTCTGAAATAATTATGTAAATGAGTGCAATTCATGCTATTTTTTTCTGAAAGTAGACTGTCATCAATTATAGATAAGTGATGAGCCATTAGATTTGTATGATTTATCCACTGGTCTAGCAATCAGTGCAGACATTAAGCCAGTCAGCTATTTACTAATTCCATTTAGACATGCACATTTTATCCCTAAACGGAGCACACAAATTTAGTGCAAAAAGTCCAGTGAGGTTCTCAATTTATTACATTAATAAACAAAATAATAGGGAAACTAGGATAACAATGAAGAGACAATTCTGCAACTGTTGGACCATACCGGTAGCATATTAGTGAACACTAGAGGAAAAAGCTGTAGTTTCTAAATGAAAAAGTCTTATCATGAAAATGTTAAACATGTGCAGTTCTTATATGCAATATATGCAATTTTATATGCAATAAAACAATTAAAACATTAAAACTAGTTACAGTGCCTGGAAGAGAAAAAGGCTGTTCTGGTTTAGGTAATCATGCTCGATCCACTTCTGACTGTGCTCTATGCTATGGAATCTTAAGCAGCGATAAAGATTCAATATGCGCTGTTTTTCTTTTTAAAGGGAAACTATTCATGTTATCTCACATCAGACATATTAAAAACCATCTGAGTGGTAGCAGTTTATTCATAATTTAAAGAGTCTTATTCTGAATTGTCCAAACACAGAATATGATGCAGTCTGATAAATTCTTGTAATGTCACAGTACACATGTGCAGCTAATTCCAACTTAAAGTTAAAAAGTTTTAAGTTTTTTGTTTTTTATGAAAACAAATAAACAAATGAGAATAAAGTAAGCAAAGATGACATAAACGCTGGCCACTTTTGAGTCCTAGTCATAATTTGCATATCACTTTTACAGTTCAATGATTCACTGAATAGTATGAATCTCTTTTTGTTTTATAATAGTGTCAAAATATATAAGTTATTAATCCAAGGATGTATAGTATTTTTTCTGGTAATATTCTTTTAAATACATCTCGCACACATGCTGTGAACCCACAAACTGTGCTGGACGAGCATATGTTTATGCAGACACAATCAAGCAGGCAGGACTGGTAAGTCTGTCAGTTTTAATTGGACCAATGCTAGTGTGCTTCTCTTTATAATGAAAGCCTTCCACACTTAACTGATTCTTCCTAGCCTCTCCAGCCCAACCTACAGGATCAAATTCTGCATTTTTTGTCTTTAGCTACTCATGTCGCTTCGGTTGAGCATCAATCAGCTCATCCAAATAATCATGTTTGACAGTGGGATCAATATGGGTTGTTTCTATTATTCTCAGCAATTCTTATAAGTTATAGGTTTTATTTCACTTGTTTTTTGCTTTTAGTACCTTCTGCAACACTGCGACTTATTTAATATGCCATCCATCATTTTGGCCTGTTTTTTAATGACTTAGAGATGGCAGTGTGTGTTGGTCAATCCACCAATTAAGTATTAGATATATTGCCAAGAAATTTTTATACAAGTGCCCAAAGGAGGAATCCAACTGATTTTAGTAATCTTTCACCAAACATGTCTTGCGAGTCAGATATTTCATTTTTCCTGTGATATATCTTAACAGCTACAGGACAGACTGGAGTTTAATTTGGTGCAAACAGTTAAGGTCTCTAGAGCAAATGTTTGGGGCCAGAAACAACTATGTGAAAAATACTACATTATCTTTACACAAATTTAACTGGTTTGGTCTTAGCATCATTTTATTATGTCGACTGACTTAAATATATTTCAGCTGAAGTAATTTCACTTCAGTTCAACAACAATAGTCTTAAGGCACTTCAGATTGAAAGGTAAAGACCCTACAATATTACAGAGAGAACCCCAGCAATCAGACTCCCTCTGAGCATATGCCCTTGGCCATGGTGGGGAGGAAGAAGTCATTTTTAATTGGAAGAGACCTCTATCAAAATCAGGCTAAGGGAGGTGCAGCCATCTGTTGTGACCAGCTGGGGAATGAAATAAATGAGAAGACAGAAAAGATGAGCACAGAGAGACCATGAACAACAAACAGGACAGAACACAAACTATGGAAGAGCCTTGAGCCTATTGCACCATACAGTAACTAAGGGATGGTTCCAGGTCACCTGATCAACTCCTGACTATAAGCATTGTCAAAAAAGAAAGTTTTAAGCCTAATCTTAAAAGCAGAGAGGATCTTTATCTCCCAAATGAAAACTGTGAGCTAGTTCCAAGGGCGAGGGGCCTGACATCTGAAGACTCTGCCCCCAGTTCTACTTTTGGAAAACTAGGAACCCCAAGTAAGCCTGAGAGAGAAGTGCTCTATTAGGATAACATGGTACTTTGACGTTTTTAACATATGACAGGGCCTGATCATTCAAGACTTGGTAAGTGAGAAGAAGGATTTTAAATTAAAGTCTTGATTTAATGGGAACTCAATAGAAAGAAGCTAATATGGGAAAAATATGATCTCTCTCCTTCCAGTCCCCTGTCAATAGTTTAACTGTAGCAATTTGGTTCAACTGACGGCTTTTAGGACCAATGCATAATATATATTTCCAACAGTCCAACCCAGAAGTAACAAATACATGCTCTAGTTTTTTCAGGATCGCTCTGAGACAGCATGTTTTTAGCAATATTGTTCAAACGAAAGGAGGCAGCTGTAGAGAGAATTTTATTGAAAAAATCATGAAAACCAACAAAAGGAAAACAAAAAAGAAAGTCAGCCTCTCAGAACAAATGTGGGCTAAAAAACAGGAGACAGGACACAATAGCTGAAATGTAAAAGTCCACCTACACATTTTGGCTGCATTACCTTCATTAGAGTGTATTCACCACTGGATGTTATTTGGCTGTCATTATTATTGGCCTGATTGGAAAAAATTGGTCCCCCATCACAGAGAAAATAACAGCTCCATCTACTCCCTTTAGCTCATTTTTGTACAAGATGTGCCAGAAGTATAACGGGAGCTGAAGATTGATCTTGGCACTCATTGCTTGCAGTGCTGAGGGTTGAATTTTTTTCTGAGAAACAGCACTGAAAACTTTAAGTGAATGTCAAATGAAATGTCACAGGGATTATTGCCTTATGCATTACTATGCTCCTGTCAGGCATTTTAAAAAATTTACATTCCAGATTTGTATGAGTTGCATAAAAGGTTTTTCCGTATTTTGGATTTTAGAGTGTGTCTCTAGGAATTTTGGCTTATTTATCCAGAAGAGTATTTGTGAGATCAGTAGGTATGCACTATGCGCCTTAACACTTGGCGACCTGAAAATTTACATGGTCTTCCATTTTGTGGCTGAGTTGCCGTGGTTCCTAATGGCTTCCACTGTGCAGTAATACCACTTACAGATAATTGTGGAATATTTAGGAGGGAAGAAATTCCACAAACTGACTTGTTGCAGTGGTGGCATACTATCACAGTAACACAATCAAATTGAGTAAGCTCTTTAAAAGAACCCATTCTTTCACAACTGTCTGTAAAGGCAGAATGCTCGATTAGGTGGTTAATTTTATACATATGTGGCAATGGGACTCAATAAAACACTCAGTTCAATGAGAAGGAGGTGTGGCCCAATACTTTTGTTCATATATATCCATGCATCCATACAGCTATACATTTTATGAATGTAGCTTGCTAACTAGCTGACAACTTTGCACTCGACTTTCTAATCTACGGTCACTTTTGGTTTCAAAAACTCCAAATGGCGGTCACAGAGCTGCAAGGCTTCAAAATGCAAGAAATGGACTTAATGGTATGATGGCTGTATCTATTATTATCTTTTGTAGTTTACATTACAAAAGGTACTACAGGTGTTTTGGAGAACCACTGCATTTGTAAAAAAGTGAATGAAGCATTTTATGGTTCCAGGCAGAGCTGTGTGAAGTTTGATACACAATCTCAAGTTTAGTCTTGATTAAATCTGAAGACTACAAGTTAGTAAAAAAGTGAGGGTATTTTTAGAGTTAGACCTAACTGGGCCTGTAGCCCAGACCACATCTCTGTTTTAGCTCAAGGTTACATTAGCCACTATCTCAGGCTGCACTCTTGACAAGTTGTATTGTGGGTTATGCAGGCAGCAGGTTTTAATAGTTCACAAAGAAAACCTCTTGAGTAGCATTAAATGTCAATTCAGTTTCTAAAGTAATTTTCTGAGAAACTTTTCCTGCACTTTTTATTCCTATATTAATGCAGCATTGCTCCAAGTATATTTTTAGTGACTGTATTAGAAGGTAACTAAAACCAATCACATTTTCCACCTTGATTTGTCTCATTGGATGGAAACTATGTCTCAGTACTAGACTACAGTAATTATGGCCTATAGAATATTGAATTATATATAATGTGAGCACATAAGATAATAGCCCATAATAAAGTCAGAAGCTTTCAGTGTGAGTCACGGCCACCACTAAGGCTGAGATGAGAGGATGGTAGTGAGCTGAGTCATGTTCATACAGTAGGATCGGACTGAGCTTGGAAAGAATCCAAGCATTTACTATTGCTGCATGACAGTGTTCAGCATGTTTGTCAAAATGCAGAGTATAGTGACTGATGTTACTTTACAGTAAACATATCCAAACATAAAAACCAACAATTTAAGCTGTGATTCATATTATAAATAAAACATGATAGTTTACTGTAGATCTTTGAAATCTATGAAAACAAAAATCAGTATTAGCCTACCATTGTTAAGGTGATATCTCTTTGCTGGGCATGTGAAAGATCGCAGTTGTAAACTACTACTACGTTGTAAGTTACTGTGTCACTGAGCAGAAAATACACACTATTAGATAACAGTGTGTTGGTTGGCACAAGGCTCATTCCGTTGCTCTACTGATATCCTCTTTATGGCTCAGAGACAAACAGCCCATCTGGTTAGGGGCTGCTGGCACCAAGGTAAACAAACACCAAGCACAGGCAGCTAAAGAGAGAGTGGATACTAGGCTGCTTAGTGTCGGTATTCCGAGTTATGATGATAAATTACTTAGAGGATTATCACATATACATATCAACAGACCAGAAGCCATGAGTGTGCACAACAAGTAAACAAGACAAAAAAAGAAGAAAAAAGAGGAGACAGATGGAGAGGGGGTGAAGACAGTACAAGATGGAGCATGTACAAAGTGAAGAGTGGACCAGTACCATCTGTAAAACATTTGGGAGAAACAGAGTGCAGGAGACAGGATCAAGGAGAGCAGAAAACATAAATGCATCACATGTGTTACATGAGCAAAGTCACATAAAGACACACAATGATAAAGGAGATGTCCTCAGTTCTTCATGCAGCTATGGAGACAAAATAATCTCACTTAAAAATCATATGAACAGAAATGGATTATTCCTCTACTTGTAATGAAATTGCTCATTGCTCATAAAACAGAAAAAACTGACAAAACCTGTCTGAAGTGCAAATTCAGACCCTTTCAAATAGTCTTTACACAAATACAGAGCACATCTCTGCATACACACACCCACACAGATTAATACAAACTCATACAACTCATTCATGAATACAAACTATCACAGATTATGATATTTCATGCATTACATTATCATTAATTTTTCTGAAAAATTGACTGGTTGTCTAAAAACTTTTAAACTGATTGACTGAGGAACATTATGCTGATTTCCATCTTGTCTTCCCTGGACATTTTTCCTCAATCTGTAGGAGTTTAATATCTAAAAATTAAGGGATCTTCTTGTAAACTTTCACTACCTCCATGAACTTTCTCTGTGGCCTTCCTCACTTTTTATCTACACCATAGTAAAACAGTATAAGTCCAACTCCACAGTTCCTGGTCTTGCTTCCCTTCCACCTGGTCTCTTGCACACTGCACACACAATAAATCCACATGGACGTAGAAATCGTATTGTGAATCTGCACAACGGAAGTGGCAAAGGCAAAGGAAAAGGCTTGTAGTGAGTTATATAAGAGGCTTGACACCAAGGAAGAATAGGACTTGTATCAACTGGCTTGACAAAGAGACCAAGCTGGAAAGGAAGTGCAGCACATTTGGGGTGATTAAAGATAGAAATGTAAATGTACTTATGAATGAAGAGAGTGTGTTGAGAAGATGGATGGAATACTTTGATCAGCTTGAATAAATGAACTTGAATGAATTTGGTAAATGACAACAAGAGGAGAACAGATCGTGAATCAGAAAGTGCAGAGTATTAGTAAGGAGGACATGAGGGCAGCTATGAAGAAGATGAAGTGTGGAAAGGCAGTTGTTCCAGATGAAATACCTGTGGAAGTATGGAGATTTCTAGAAGAGAAGGCAGTGGACTTTTTAACCAGATTGTTTAACACAATCTTGGAGAATGAGAGAATTCCTGAGGAATGGAGAAGAAGTTCCCTGGTGCTGATCTTCAAGAATAAGGGCGCTGTGCAGAGCTGTAGTAACTACAGAGGAATCAAGTTGATGAGTCATACCATGAAGATATGGGAAAGGGTTTTTGAAGCTAGGCTAAGAAGAGAGGTGACCATCAGGGAGCAGCAGTATGGCTTCATGCCAAGAAAGAGTACTACAAATGCAATGTTTGCTTTAAAAGTGCTAATGGAAAAGCATAGAAAAGGTCAGAAGGAGTTGCACTGTGTGTTGAGAAAGCATATGATAGGGTGCCAAGAGAGGAACTATAGTATTTTATGAGGAAGACAGGAGTGGCAGAGAAGCATGTGAAGGTGGTGCACAACATGTAGGAGGACAGTGAGAGAGTGGTGAGGTGTGCAATAGGAGTGACAGATGTGTTCAAGGTTGGGGTTTGAATTTCATCAGGGATCAGCTCTGAGCCCCTTCTTGTCTGCAGTGGTGATGGACAGGTTGACAGATGAGGTCAGGCAGGAGTCTCCATGGACTTTGATGTTTGCAGATGACATTGTGATCTGTAGTGAGAGTAGGGAGCAGGTAAAGGAGAGCCTGGAGAGGTGGAGGTATGCATTAGAAAGAAGAGGAATGAAAGTCAGCAGAAACAAGACAGCGTACATGCATGTGAATGAGAGGGAGGGAGGTGGAATAGTGAAGGTGTAAGGAGTAGAGGTAGAGAAAGTGGATGAGTTTAAATACCTGGGATCAGTCATCCATCCAAAGCAACAGATGGTGCACAAGAGAGGTGAAGAAGAGAGTTCAGGCGGGATGGAGTGGGTTGAGCAGAGTGTCAAGGGTGCTTTGTGACAGAAGGATAGCAGCGAGAGTAAAAGGGAAGGTTTACAAGATAGTAGCGAGACCTGCTATGATGT
>VUQH01057361.1:0-22642 GCA_015106775.1 Etroplus canarensis
TCATACACACACACACTCACATACACTCTCACTCACTCTCACACTCACACATCTAGATGTGACTGAATGGTCTGTGTTGTTTGGTGGCGTCATGTGGTGTCGTGTCGTTTCACCTCGCTATGATGACTGGTGTCACAGAGAAATAAGGTCCCTGAGGAAATTTGTGCCTCCTGGGTACAAATGGGTAGATCTGTCAACTTCTGTCCTCCCCCTCTGACTTTTTTTCCTTCTCTTTGATTGGTTGTTGACCCACGTGGTCATGTGTGAAGTGAGGGGTTAGGTTTTTGAAATGAAACACGTTAAGTCTCTTGACACCCTGAAGTCACTAGAGAGCTACCTTAGGGTTAGGGGTGGAGCAGGGGGATTGACCACTATTAAATAAACTGTATTATTAATTTTGGAAGGGAAAAAAAATCTGGTATAGTTACAGAACATCCAGAAAGTATTCACAGCGCTTCACTTCCCTCAAAATTTAACACACAACATTCCATAATGACAATGTAAAAAGTTCTTTTGAAATGTTTGCATGTATCTAAGTATTCACAGCCTTTGTCATGAAGCCAACATCTCAACATCTTCAGTTCTGCCACCTCCAGCTCCACCTCCTGTCTTTTTGTCAGTGCCACCGTCTCCAAACCATACATCATAGCAGGTCTCACTACCGTCTTGTAAACCTTCCCTTTCAGTCTTGCTGCTATCCTTCTGTCACAAAGCACCCCTGACACTCATCTCCACCCACTCCACCCTGCCTGCACTCTCCTCTTCACCTCTCTTGTGCTCTGTCCGTTGCTTTGGATGGTTGATCCCAGGTATTTAAACTCGTCCACCTTCACCACCTCTACTGCTTGCTTCTTCCCCATTCCGCCTGCCTCCCTCTCGTTCTCACACACACATATATATTCTGTCTCGCTTCAAATGACTTTTAAGTTTTGACATTACAGTTGGAAGAAAACTGAACAAGCACGAGTAGTTTGGAAAGGCTGTCAGGACAAAATTTCTTTTCTCTAAAGAGAAAGGGATCAGATCTTAATTTTGCAAAGTTGCATCTGAACAAACCACAAAACCTTTTGGAACAACATCCTTTGGAGAGAAGAGACCACAGTGGAGATGTTTGGCCATAATGCAAAGTGTCACATCTGGTCAAAACCAAACACAGCAAATCAGCACAAACAACTCATACAAACTGTGAAGCACGGTGGTGGAGGGGTGATGATTTGGGCTTGTTTTTGTAGCCACAGGACCTGGGCATCTTGGAGTCACTGGCCATAAGAAAAATGTGAGGCCATCAGTGTGACGGCTAAAGCTTGGCCCAAACTGGGTCAGGAAAAGGATCGAAAGCAAGGCAGCAAATCTACAACGGGATGGTTGAAAAAGGAAAGAATGGAGGTGCTGTGATGGCTCAGTTCACGCCTGCAAACCTCAAAGAAGTGAAGCGACACTGTGAAGAAGAGCGGCGCCAAAATTCCTCCGCGATGATGTGACAGACTGACGATCTGGAGGCGGCTGTGGCTCAGGAGGTAGAGTGGGTCGCTTTTCACCATGAAGGTTGGCGGTTCGATCCCTGACTTCTCCAGTCTATATGTCAAAGTGTCCTTGGGTAAGACGCTTAACCCCAAACTGCTGCCGATGCATCCATCGGTAAAACGTGCTTAAGGCTTAGAATAAAGCGCTGTATGAATGTGTGTGAGTGAATGAGGCTTGTAGTAAAAAGCGCTTTGAGTGCTCAGTTAGAGTAGAAAAGCGCTATATAAATACTAGTCCATTTACCGTGATGAAGAAAACCATTACTACGAGCTGCTGAGTCCTGTCAAACTTTCTTTTTCATAAGACGGTACAGATGTGAGCAGATTCAGCATGCCGCAAAAGTTAAAAACAAACAAACAAACAACAAAACACTAAACTGCTGTGGACAGAACTTGAAGGTGCGTGGTGCAGACCTGCGTGGCTCTGATTCAGAGGCTAATTGAGTGCAAAGTAAACTCACAGGCAGCTGCGAGTGGCACAATCTTTATTCATTAATATTAAAAAAAGCTATCTACTTTGTTACCCTGGATGCTTCTACTGTTGTGCACCAGAACGACAACTGAAAAATAATTAAACTGTTGCCTGTTTGCACCGGTTTTTTATTAAGGGTGACATTTCCTACTATGTGTCAGGCTTGTATGAAGTGAAATTAAAATGTGTTCCTGTGCTATGACAAGCGGAAGCTCCATCCTGATTACAAAAGGCTTCACAGAAAGCCTGAGAAATAATTAATTAGCGTGAACCACCACAATAAATTTTTGCAGTGCCGCGTATTTTAAAAATGCATCATTTAACGTGTTAATGCACACACAGCCTGTTAGAACAGCCACTTAGGGAAAGTTCACACAATGTTCACACCACGAAGAGAGTGCGATAAAACCTCGGGCTTGATGATGTTGGAGGGGGTCTCTGCTTTGCGCTGGTGCTATGTTTAAATTCAATTTGTGCGCTTTTCCTCTCTTGCCGTTCCTGTTAGTAACTTTGTTGGCGTTCAGTTCACGTGAGTCGAACGCAGATTAAAACCTGACTGATGAAGCCGCATGAACGATATTATCAAATAAGGATGGAAATATGTGATAACTGCACCTTCTTGACAAATTCTTGACGTCTTTCCTACGAAAAAATCAATAAGAGCAAAGCAAATAAATGAAAAATAAAATCAAATTAAAAGCAAAGAGAATATAAAATTGTAAAGAGGGATAGGTAAAAGCAATGGAAACAGATTAAATGGGCACAAACCCCTCCTTTAATGAAGGGATTTAAAATGCAGACGCAGCCTGTGGAAGTTCAGTGGGTTGACTGTTTGCGACTCCTGGATGTACTAATGTGAAGTTAGGGGCGCCCTGTGGGAAATCAGATAAATTCTATCACAAATACATTAAGCATTGGAAATTGGCTTAAAAACACTGGGCACAGTTTTCAGGCTCTTATGCAGTGCCCTCTGCCCTAACACAGATGGTATTATAGGTGAATAAAGGAGCAAAGATGGATTTAAACGCTGTGCTTAAACAGAAGTAACACAGTGTAAAAATATTCGCTGCTGTGTGGCCTTTTGTTCGCCCCCATTTAGATTTACCCCTGTGTTTGACACTCTGTTCCAACACCTGGTCACCCAACCAACAACCGCAAATAATCATCGGTGCCCGAAAACTGCAGTTCCTCTAATGTCCACTACAGGTGAGTCAATTCATAGACGTGTTGAAATGCACAATCCAGAACTGGCGCACCTGCTGCGTGGTGCGCCAGTTCTGGGTCCACAATACCAACACCGCAGTGGCCAAAACAGCGACCTCGATGGTTCTAAAAGGTATCCAAGAACGCGTGACGGCACTGAAGCTGTGTCCAACTATTACATACAGTCTGTGGGGATCGGCTGACTCATTTGGTGCGGGCCTCGAGTGGCCATTTGATAAAATGCACCGCATTTGACAGCTTCATTTTTCAGTCCCACAGTCTGCATCAAGTAATGTACAGGAGCTCCACGAGGGACTGTGCCGTCTTCGTTTCTGCTCACCTTCTGTTCGGAGCAGCTTCGGATCACGCCACCTACAGATACACTGTGACGAGTCTGCAGGGGTTGGATGAATAAGTGATGTGCAGGAGGAGGAGAGGTGATTTTGTGGCGCGGTCTGGAAGAAATCATCTGCTTCTGAATGTGAATAAAACTAGAGGGACGGCGGTCAGCTTCAGGAGGACGAGGACGGCTCCACGGCCTGTGTCTGCCCTGGGAGGGGCTGTTGATGTGGCGGAGGAGCACGAGCACCTGAAGCACAGGCTGAGGAAGGCTCAGTTTCCTGAGGAAGCTGAGATCCTTCAGTGTGTGCAGCAAAATACGTCTCACAAAAGGACATCTGATTATATCTTTGGATGGTCTAAAGGGTAGTGGTCAGCATAAGGCCAGGGTGCTGGAGAGGAGTCAAACCTGGGATTCAGAAGGAACCATGTGGTTTCCGGTCTGGTTGTGGAGCACCGGACCAGCTCTTTATCCTCTCGAGGATATTCGGGAGTGTGTGGGAGTTCCCCAACCGGCCTGCGTGTGTTGTGTGGATCTGGAGAAGGCACCGGGGCGTACAGGGTATCAGGTTCACGCTGTAGGTCAGTAAGTCAGACTCATTCCTGGTGGGTGTTGGGAGTCTGCCAGGGCTGCCCTTTGGCAACGATTCTGTTCATATTTTTCACAAACAGAATTTATATAAGGAGTGCAGGATCTCATCTCTGCTTTGTGCAGATGATGTGGTTCTGCTGGTCTCATTGAGCCACAACTTCCAGCTGGCAGTTGGAAGCAGCCAGGAAGAGAATAAGCACCTCCAAGTCTGAGGAGCAGGACTTGGAGCAGGAAAAGGGTGGAGCGTCCACTCTGAGTTGGGCGAAAGTTGCTGCCCCAAGTGGAGGAGTCTGTACTGATCTGCTGTGGTGAGGAGAGAGCTGAGGCTGAAAGCGAAGCTGCCAGTTTACTGGCTGATTTATGTTCCTACCCTCAGCTACGGTCACGAGCTCCAAGTGGCGACTGAAAGAATGAGATCATGGATACAAGCAGTGGAAATGAGCTTCCTCTGGGCTTGGTGGTGGAGATCAGTCGTTCAGGAAGGGCTCGGGGCTCACATCGAAAAGAGCTAGCTGAGGTGGTTCAGACATCCGACCAGGATGCCTCCCGGGTGAGGCGTTTCAGCCACGTCCTGCCGGGAGGACGCCCCGGGGCAGACACAGGACTCGCTGGAGAGACTATATCCCTCGGCTGGCTTGGGAAGGCCTTGGTGTTCCCCTGGAAGAGCTGAAGGAAGGAGACCGGGAGAGGGAGGTCTGGGCATCCCTGCTCAAACTGCTGCTCCTGCAACCCGGCTAACCGTCAGAAAATGGACGGATGGGTGTTCCTGGACATTGTAGGACATCTAACATGTAATATTAGGACGCCAGAGAAGTAGATTATGTAAATTGTTTATTGAGATCTTAAAACCAAAGTCAGCCTTTGAAGCCACATATCACATATTGGCTGTAGTCCTTTAATAATCCAATCTAAAGAAATGCATTGAGGTTATATTTTTATCTTTGATATGTATACTGCTCAGTGTGGAACATATGGTGTTTGTGATCGCACTTATAAAACACAGGGCTGTGTGCTTAAAACAAATCAAACAGGTAAATATCGTCAGAAGACATCTACTTTCTGTAAAAATTTGATTTAGCCGTGATTAAAGCAACTTTCTGTGCATTTGAGCCTCACAGTAACAGACACCGTGCACTATTAGTGCGTGGGAGTAACAGCAGTCAACTCCTGCTGAAGGTCAAAGAGACAAAAAAACCTTTCATTAAACATCGTCTATTAGCAAGCAACAGTACGTGGGTGTTAGATCACTTCATACACTCAATGGCAAAATCGTACATGACGGAAATAGCCAATTAACTCTGTATTCCTTACAGTTCGCCCTATAGAAAACAAATTATATTATCATGTGAATAGGTTTTAGATTGCGTGTGAGGTCACTCTGATTAAGAAGTCACCTTCATAAAGCAGGTAAAATATTTTTATTTGGCTACAAAGTGCGCAGATACACTGTGGATGACACGAGGTGCTCAGAAGACGTGAAACTAAAGCTCTTCTCTCACGTGCGGCTTGTAGGTGGGTGTGTGTGTGTGTGTTTCACTGCCTGCTTACCCAGACATTGGAACTTGTCAGCAGGCGTGGTGAGCAGCAGCTTGCCCTCCATGCCGCGGGGGCCGGCACAGCGGGCGATACCAGGCTCCTTATAGCCGCTCTTCACCCACTCTGACAGCCAGAGCAGACGGCAGTCGCAGTACAGAGGGTTGGCTCCGACTGCTCTGAAGACATAAACAGACAAGGAGTCAGCTCCCCGACTGGAGGGAGAGGATTTGTCATCTGACGAAAGGCAGACGGAAAACAAGACGGACGGGAAGAATAGAAGGGAGTGAAGGGAAGGGGTGTGGAGGAAAGGAGGAACGACGTGAGGAAGTGGACAGGAGTGGGGAGATGAGTGGCGGCTGTGTTAACTGCAAACCTAAAGAGCATGCAGGTATCTACAAATCATTTAGAGCTGGATCGTGATTGAATGTGCTGCCTCAACGTAAAATGTTGAGGTTTACGGACAAAACCACATCTATAAATTCTGAATTTAATGTGTCCCCCATGGTGCAGTGGTTTAAAGATTTGCCTTGCACAGCGTCTTGGTCCCAAGCCTGGGTAAAATCTTTTTAAAATGTAAAAATCTGTGCCGGATCACGTCTGCAGATTCATCTTACTGTGGGGGAAAAACAGAGAAGCTGAAAGTTTCTTCTTTTGTTGACTGTTGTGTTGGTGGAACACCCCTGAGTGAGCGTCTGGGATGTCAGGAGTCCAGCTGCTATCGCCGTGAAAAATCCGGACCGCAGCCAGAATACGGTTCGGTATGTTATGTCGCTTTAAACCTTGTCACCAAGCTCAGATCATCTCAGACATGACGATGAGTTCACCGTCCTCAGATGGCCTCCACAGTCAGCAGAGCTCAGTCCAATAAAGCACCTTTGGGATGTGGTGGAAGATGGGGTGGGAACAAATCTCTGAGGGAAGTTTCCAGCACCTTGTTGACTCTATGAAGAAGTAAAGCAGTTCTGAAGGTAAAAGAAGGTACAACCCAGTACTATCAAGGTGTACCTAATAAAATGGCTAGAAAGCGTATAACATTTAGCATTAATGTTGCCTTCACAGGCATGTGAGTCACCTGAGCCTTGTGGTCAGGGCACCCCTGCTTTTGAGCCAGGTTCCTCTGGTGTTCAGCTCGGAGGATGTAGCGACTCCAACTCCTCAATTTGATTGGTCAGGCTGCAGATGATCTCAGGCAGCAGCAAGTCTGGGTCTTGTTTCGAGGTTTGTCTTTTCGCCTTTGCCGGTGTAGTGACAAACTGTGTTCACTAAGAATGCTTAATGGAAATGTTTCTGAGCTCACGCAGTGTTTTCACTACAGTGCCTCCACCTTTAACACCATCGTCCCAGCTCTGAGGCAGGACCGACTCTCCCGGCTGAATGTGCCTCATTATGCTTGTAGGTGGAACACGGACTTCCTGTCTGACAAAGAGGCAACATGTGGAGCCAAGAAAACATGTTTCTGACACCACGATCATTAGCACTGCATCCCCTGTAAGGCTGTGTTACTCCCCTCTACTTTTCTCCTCAGAAGCTGCGCCTCCAGTAAACAATCCGTCAAGCTCCTTAAGTCTGAAAAAGGCCACCAGCTCCACACAGCTGGACACAAGTATTGGGCCACCTACACATCACACCGACAGGAACTTTGATGACATCCCATTCTAAATGCACGGGCATTACTATGGAGTCAGTTCCCCATTTGATGCTATAACAGCTTCCACTCTTCTGGGAAGGCTTTCTACAAGACTTTGCAGTGTGTCTTTGTGAATTTTGGCCCATTCATCCAGAAGAGCATTTGTGAGGTCAGAGGCTGATGTTTGAAGAGAGGGCCTGGCTTGCAAACAATACCGCAGATCAACGCAAAGGGTTTCAGTGGGTTGGAAGTCAGGAGGCTGGTCAAGTTCTTCCACACCAAACTCATCCAACCATGTCTTTATGGAGCCTTCTTTGTGCACTGGAGCACAGTCATGCTGGAACAGAAAAGGGACTTCTCGAAACTGTTCCCACAATTTGGAAGCAGAGAATTATCCAAAATGTCTCAGTAAGCTGAAGGGCTATGCTCTCCTTTTACTGGCACTAAGGAGCCTGTGCCAACCCCAGAATAAAAACCCTACAGCATTATCCCTCCTCCACCAAACCTTATAGTTGACAGAATGCAGTCAGACAGTTCATGTTCAACAAACCCAGACTTGTCCATCAGACTGCCAGATAGAGAAGTATGATTCATCACTCACTGATTGTGTTTCCGCTGCTCCTCAGTCCAGTGGTGGCAACATTTACACCACTCCATCGAAAGCTGTGCCATGTTTCTCACTGAGCACAGGTTTTTGCTGAGGATTTTTGGAACTTTGCCATTACTGAGTCATCAGAGCACTGGCAACTTTTATGCATTATGAGCCTCAGCACTCTGCAACCCTGCTAAATACACAGTGAAACAAAATAGCATTCCCCCAGGACCTGGTGCCCCATAAGAGGGTAGTGCCGGCTGGCCAAGGCCCGCCTCCGGCCCAGCACAACACTCCGCCCGCGATGTCCTCTTCCCCTGCCACCGGCATCAGGCGACGCCAAGGACTGAAGGCCCGGTCCACACAGCAAGCCGAGATCGGAGCACCCAGAAACCACCCAGCCGCAGCATCAGCCCTGCGACGATACTCCCCCGAGAACCCAAAAACTTTGGTTTCCCAGACGCTGCCCGGCAGGTCATGAAAAACAACGCAGCCAGTTCACCAGTTAGCACCGTCTGTGGTTGGAGCTACGGAACTACGATGGCGTCTGGTCGTCCTCGAACCTCTGACTTTCGAACACGAACACCACCATCCCAGCGTCCACACACCCGAACACCCGAATACCGGGTCAAAACAGGGACAATCACAGGGGTACAAGCACCACCTTGGTTCCGGAGTGACCACGCGCTACTGTTGCGCCGCCATCTTGGCCCAATACATATAATGATTGGGTTATTTTGGTTTCTAAATGCTTCCACTTACAGTTGATGGTGGAATATCTAGTTCTAGCCTGAACTGTCTTGTTACAATGGCGGCATCCTTTTACAGTACCCACCCCATCACCATGTATAACTCCTCAATCAACTCTGTGCTTTTGGCTTGCTGGGACCATCATCGCCCAGGACCTCAAGTACGGAACTGAACGTCAGCTCTCCGAACAAGAAGCTCCTGTGGGGTGCTCATAAAGTCCCACCAGCCAAACACATTCTAAACCTCCGTCATTAAGTTCATCCTCACCTCCATCACCATCGTCTGCTGTGCTGCCATTGGCGAGGACAAAGGCAGGATGTAGCTCGTCATTTATGTTGCTCAGTAGGTGATTGGCTGCAATCTGCCATTTCTCCAGGACCCCGAGGAAGACAGAAAAGTATTTGCACATTTTTTCCCCAGACTACTTTCCCTGCACACAGCCTTCATACACCGATCAGGCACAGCATTATGACCACCTGTCTAATCTCGTGCATGTCCCCCCTTTGCTGCCGAAACAGTCTTGACCTGTCAAGACATGGACTCCACTAAACCCCTGAAGGTGTGCTGTGGTATCTGGCACCAAGATGTTAGCAGCGGATCCTTCAAGCACTCTAAACTGCAAGGTGGGGCCTCCATGGATTGAACTCGTTTGGCCAGCACATCCCACAGATGCCCAATTAGATGGAGATCTGGGGAACTTGGAGGCCAAGTCAACACCTCAAACTCGCTGTTGTGCTCCTCAAACCATTCCTGAACCATTTTTGCTTTGTGGCAGGGTGCATTTTCCTGCTGAAAGAGGCCACAGCCATCAGGGAATACCGTTTTTATGAAAGATCTGCAAGAATGCTTAGGTAGGTGGCACGTGTCAAAGTAACATCCACATGATGGCAGGACCCAAGGTTTCCAAGTAGAACATTGACCAAAGCATCACACTGCCTCCGCTGGCTTGCCTTATTCCCATAGTACACCCTGGTTCCATGTGTTTCCTAGGTAAGTGACGCACACCCACCCAGCCAGCCATGTGATGTAAAAGAAAACATGACTCATCAGACCAGACCACTTTCTTCCATTCCTCCATGGTCCAGTTCTGTTGCTCACGTGGCCATTGTTGGCGCTTTTGGCAGTGGACTGGTCTGCGGCTATGCAGCCCCATATGCGCTGTGTATTCTGACACCCTTCTATCAAAACCAGCATTAACATCTTCAGCGATTTGAGCTACAGTAGCTCATCTGTTGGGTCTAACCACAATCTTTGCTCCCAGTGTGCAACAATGAGCCTCGGCGGCCCGTGATCCTGTCACAGGTGCACCACTGTTCCTTCCTTGGACCACTTTTTGATAGCTACTGACCACTGCAGACCAGGAACACCCCACAAGAGGTGCAGTTTTGCTCTGACCCAGTCGTTGCCAGACTCGCTCAACTCTTTACACTTGGCCATTTTTCCTGTTTCTAACACATCAACTTTGAGGACAAACTGTTCACTTGTTGCCTGATATGTCCCACCCACCAACAGGTGCCCTGATATATTCAGTGGTACACTTCACCAGTCAGTGGTCATAATGTTATGATGGATCAATGTATATTGTTAATACTTATGAATAGTCCAGTGGTTTCTATTTCACAAACCCCTTCATTGTACTGTACAGCTCGAACTCTGCGATCAATATGAATCTTCGCACTGTAGGCATTTCTAGTCATGTTTTTATATTAATGCATTTTAACTTCCTCTTACTATGTTAGGTAAACCAATAATTAAACTGATTCAGATTCTACAGACTTGTCCATTTTTAATGTAGTGCTTCCTGAGGGCCCAACGATCACAACCATTCAGAATTGGTTTCCGCCTTGTCTCTTGTGTATGGGGATTTCTCTGGATTTTCTGAAGCTTTTAATGATATTATGTACCGTAGGGGATTAAATCCCTACATTCTTTGTAATTTTACAGTGAGAAACGGTGTTGAACTATTGACCCATGCAGAATTTAGTGGTGAACTTTGTCCCAAATTTGCCTAACCTCTCTGGAATGCTCTCTTTGTACTCAATCTTCTTATTGACTCGTTGCGAAATGTTCCACCAGGTGTTTAGCATTACACAACTTTTCTAGTCTTTTGTTAATGGTGACAATTAATAATATGAAATCTCTTAAGTCTTCTTAATCAAACAGACTTTAAACGACAGTGAAATCATGCCATTCTGAGGTGTATGAGGGTATATGAGGTTAGTCTCCCAGCGTTTGTAGAAAGGAGGCTGTAGCACTCCTTGAGCAGTTCGTAGTCAGATATTTTAAGTTATACGTTGTCATCCCAGGAAAGAAATGAACCTGGCTTATTAGTGCACGCATTTACTGACTTATTCTTCTGCCTTCATGAATGTTGGCAGCTTACTTGGGACAAAAGTTTTCGATGGAATTTTTTTTCTCTGACAGTACAGTACTGTGCAAATGTCTCAAACAAGCCCTCAAATCTTTCTGTTTTGCAAGGAGCCAGATTATCTTGTTATTTTTTAAAAACTTGTCTTGAACAATAATTTCTAAATACTGACTGCTTTTTTCACTCATTCTCGGTCCAGTCTTTGTACCTGACCATTTTCAGAGGAATGTTCTTTTTTTTTGCTAAGCCACTTAACACTGACCTAGGAGTCATTCAAGCATAAAAAGGAACTGAACACAAAGGATGAACCAGTGTTGTATCAACACATAACTGACGACTAGCAAAGAGCCAATTTTAAATGGTATCTTTAAGCACTTTGTTATGAGCAGCCTGTCACAGTGCCATCATTTGTTCCAGTTTCTTTCGTTGAATCTATGAAAAATTCCAAAGAAATTCCACAGTTTGACAGACAGAAAATAGTATTTTTGCAGCAACAAGGTGATACCCAAAGAGCTGTTAGCTGAAAACTTGGCATATCTCAGCATGGTGTGCAGTGTGTCCTTAAAAATGTGAGGACACTGGACAAGTGGAGGACAGAAGAAGAAGTGTTAGGACTAAAAGACTATCTACAGCAGATGGACAGTATCTGAAAGTCTTAAAGTCATGTCCTTAGGAAAAAAGTCCTTGATAGCATAGTGGTTTGCGCATTCGCCTTTGAAGCGAAAGGTCCCTGGTTCGATTCCAGGTGGGTGAGACAAGCCCCTCTCACCATGAAGGGCTGCGTCAGGAAGGGCATCTGGCGTAAAACCTCTCCCAAATTACCAACCCCTTGGGCGACCCCTTGGTGGAGAACACAAGGGAGCAGCCGAAAGGTGCACACACATTAGCAAAAGGAAAGGGTCTCAGTGGAAGGGTGGCTGCCAAGAAGACATTCTTCAGGAAGGGAAACAGGGAGAAATGGCTGAGCTAAGAACTGGACTGAACATCAGTGGAAACAGGTCTGAGGGAGGGGCGTGTGGGATCATGTTGACAGAGAGCAGAACAAAAGGCATCCAAAGGAGAGCTTTGGAACGTCCTTCAAGAAGCCTGGAGAACTATTCCTGAAGACGACTTAAAGACAGAAAGCTTGGCTCAGAGAGTTCAGGCTGTATTTAAAATAAAGGAGCTCAGACTAAACACTGACTTTCAAGCTGCTTAGAATGTTAAAAACTCTGTTTTTTGCCTCATGTGCTGTATTTCCATAATTCATCGTTGCACTTACTTCCAATTATCTTAGCAAAAGGAAAGAAAAGAGGGGTGGCTCGAGACTTTTGAATAGTACTGTATATATCTGTGTGAAGAAAGGAAATCAATGATTCTTATTGCAAGTGACTGCAAAGGACATGAGAACATCAACTATAGAGGAAGAGCAACGAAGAGAGGAAGGAAATAAGGATCAGGAGAAAGCAGCTGATGTAAAAGAGCTAGGAGGAACAAAAAAGGTAGGTAAGATGGGATAGGAGGAAAGACGTTTAATTGGCCTTTAATTAAAATGTAATGCAATATTTTTCAACGCCACAGGGTGGAGCTCTCAGACCTCAGTGCTCACACATGCTGGAACACAGTCATATATTCCTTTAGATGAGGTTGACTTTGCTTGATAAGACAACTGGGGATGAATGTGGGATCAAATATTACTCGACTCGTCACGCTTGAACGCCCTCACACTGACACAGAACAAGGTCAGGGCATCTCAAGTCATGTGAGAGAATATTCAATTGTCCTCAGTCGATTAACCCCCTAACCCCCAGGCTTTTCAAAGTTTCCACCTGAAAAAACATCCCCGGAATGAGTGACAGCGCTGCAAGTGTGAGGCCACAGCGAGACGTCCTAGGATTAGACACTTGAAGAACCATAACGTCTTCAAACTCAAACTAAAATTAGGTGTGAAAAAGAAATACCAAGACTCAGCCGGTATGGTTCTGCCTTAAATCTGACCCAGTGTGACCTTGACCTTTGACCCCACAGTCTTGCAAATGTTATCAGTTGCTCTGCCTATCATAGGTACTAACCATGTAAAGTTTAGTAAAGACCCAGTGAACAAGTTAGCTCCTATAGTGATATATTTTGTAATGGACAGATGGACAGACACACAGACCTCAAAAATGTTATCAGTTCTTCTACTCGTCACAGTGATTAAATTTACGAAATGTGGCTACAATCCAGCAGCCCAGTAAGCTCCTACGATGGTAACCAGGGTTTGATTGACCTTCTTCGTTCGGCTGCTCCTGTTAGGGGTCGCCGCAGCGAATCATCTGCCTCCATCTCGCCCTGTCCTCACACCAACCCTCTGCATGTCCTCCATCAACCTTCTCTGTGGTCTTCCTCTTCTCCTCCTGCCTGGCAGCTCCATCTTCAACATCCTTTGTCCAGTATGTCCACTATCCCTCCTCTGCACATGTCCAAACCATCTCAGCCTTGCCTCTCCGCCTTCTCAACTTGTGCTGTCCCTCTGATGGACTTATTTCAGAACGATGGACTTCAAAGTGCTTGGAAATGACCTTGTAACCTCTCCCAGACTGGTGGGCAGCAACCGTTGCTTCTCTGGGATTACTGCTGATGTCTTTCTGCCTTTGGCATTGTGTCAACACACATCTTGATGCTCCAAACCAACATACTGCCAAAGCTGCTCGCACAGAGGTGCTCACACTGGCTGATGGTCATTTATTCTGCACCTGGCTGCTACTTACCCTCTAAATTCCTATGAAGGCAGTAAGGGTGTGCTTGGTTTTTCAAACACAGCTTTTGCGTATTTGTTTAGTATTTATTACATAAACAATGCCATGGTATAAAATGTTATTTTATTTATTTATATATGTACATATGTAAAACTTGAGAACTGGAACAGGGTGTACGTTCTTTGTTGTCTGACTGTACCATGGATTAGGCCAGAGCAAAATAATTTCCCTTCATTTTCTAAAAAATGTAATGTCTGCGCGATTGGCATAACCTATTTTGTCATGGTATGTCATCTGGACAAAAAATCTTTCCTTGAAATCCCACACACCGCAGAATATGAGTAATATCTGCAACAGCCCACATTTTCCAGTGACTTGTGAAACATATGAGAGGTCAAAGAGGTTACAGTGGACTTTTTCTGCACATTTACAGCCTCACATTTTTATTCTTGGACCATAGAGGAGCTTTGCATGATTCACACTTCAAAATTTTACTAGGCTTTGGTGCAGTTCATTTTCAGTTCAATTCAGTTGTATTTATAACGTGCCAATTCACAACAAAAGTCTCCTCATGCTGCCTCACACTGTAAGGCCCTACAGTATCAAAGAGAACCCCCCAACAAACAGAAAATCCCCTATGAGCAGCACTTGGTGACTGTGGGAAGGAAGAACTCCCTTTTAACAACAGAACCAGGCTCAGGGAGGGGCAGCCATCTACTTAAACGCTCGTCCCCTCCCCTCGTACCTGCTTTCTTCTGATTGGCCACCGCGAGCAAACAAAAGCTTTGCACAGCAGATGATGATGACGCTCGAAGCCAGAGTTACGTACTTGAGATGGCCATTTTGATGACATCATAGAGAGCCAAGAGTAAAAAAAAAGAAATAACTGTCAGAAACAAAAATGTAGCTCAGTCTGAACCCTGAGCTTTTGCGTCACAGGCCTCACTAGCCCGTGTTTCATTTAAACATCCACCAGTTTAGGAGTGAGATCAAAACGCTGCTGGTGGTGCAGTACTGCGACCTCACAAAGCCTTGAAATCGAAACGCGACCTCAACAAATTATGAAATCATCACAGAGGAGCCACAAAAGCACAAATAAACCCAATTTCTGCATTGGAGTCGCCTGCGTGAGCTCACTTTACAGCCCAATTCATTTTCTTTACAGACTGAGAGTCAGCAAGGTCCTATTTCAGAGATGATATCATGCTTCAGAAGACAAAAATAAAAATACCCCCCCCACCTTGTTTCACATTCTTTCCTCCTACACTCAATCATCTTTTCATCTCCTCCCTTCCTTCCTCCTCTTTATCTTTACCTTCCCCTCCTCCTCCACTCATCGCCCTCTTGCCTCTCTTCTCCCTCCACAGTTTCTGCAGATCTGCAGATGGACTCGTGTCTCGCTTGAATGAAGATGATTATGCTGTATATGCAGTCTTACACACACACACACACACACACACACACACACACACACACACACACGCGCGCAGAGGCCTCAGATCAATACAGCTATGGGAAGTGATGGATCTCTCCAGCTAATTAAATCCAGCAGCAGACCACTTCACTCGAAACCACTCATTCTCTGGGAACTGGACTTTATCTGAGTGGAGCCATAAAGCCAGGGGAACGAACGTGCATCTCACACACACACACACACACACACAGACCTCATTCTGTCAGTGAGGACAGACCCTGCTATCTTGTGGTCGCACTCAGCCGGTGTTGTCATTATGTTACGTACTGTAAGCATGTGTGTGCTACATGTGTATTCAAGGGCTTACAGGTGAGACAGGGAGACCACGTCGCTGAAGATCCCCTGCTGCAGCTCAGAGATGTCGTTGCCATGGAGAGAGCTGGAAGACAGATGCAGTTATGGGTCAGGAAAGGTTATAAATAGTGGAACTGAAAACTCAGCGACCGCAACGACTCCGACAGGCGGAGAGTCTCGTTCAGCTCAACAACAGGGGAACAAAGTCCTAAAACAGATGACGGCTTTTAATAAAGCAAAGGGGTGACAGTGATGTAGTTTGGCAAGTGACAAGTGTGTGTGTGTGTGTGTGTGTGTGTGTGTACGCTCACAGCAGTCTCAGCGAGTGCAAGCCACCCAGTGCCAGAGGAGGGATACAGCGCAGCGAGTTGTAACTGAGGATCCTGGAAAAGGAGGACAACATTAAAAAGCAGGATTCACACAGCAGTCCACCACATTCCTACTGCGCCCCACTAAACGCACGTGACATAGAATGGAGCATGCATCATCTAAAACGCAGCATCTGACTAGTCCTGCAGGGGTCATACTGGGTCAGCTGGAATAGGCTTCAGCCCTTCCTGGTCTTGGGAGTGGGAAGAGGCCGGAGCTTAAGATTCATAAACTGATTGGTGTGGTGAGGGGAAACCTGAAGGTGAAGCTGCCGATTTATGTATGTTCCTGTCCTCATATACATCTTCCTCCCAAAAGTAACGTGCACTGAAGACGACAAAGATGAACGTCTAGATAAGTTTAACAAAACGTAACATACCATATTTTGCATCAAACCACTCCGTTTTCAAGTGTGTCATATAAGACTGATTGCTTAGTCATCAAGTCCTGGACATCTACTGTCCGTTTAAGCTTAAGCAGTTTAGACCAGCATGAAGACCAGAGAGCTGTCTGTGGGAGAAAAACGTGCCTTTATGAAGTTGAGAAAAGAGGAAAAGCCATCAGAAGTACTTCAAAAATCACTGGGCAGTACCACAGTTTGGAATGTCCCAAAAAAGACTGAGCAACAGGCATCAAACTGGTCATCCAACTGATGACAGAAAAATGGTGAGAGCGGCAAAGAGAAGCCCCGCAGCAACAATCTGGAACATCGTGAAGAACCTCCAAAGAACAGGGGTGGAAATATCCCAGTCCACTGTTCCAAGATGACTTTGAAGGCCGCGTTGAAACCACTCATCAGCAGCAACAATCAGAAAGCCAGATTGGGACTTGGGAAAAAAGTAAAGAGATGATCCACAATAGTTCTGGAACAAAGTTTTTGGGCTGATGAAAGAATGATGGACCTACCAAAGTGATGGAAAGAAGGGATCTGCTCATGATCCTAAACATACACGCTCATTTGTGCAGCACGGCGGAGGTTGTGTCATGGCTTGGGCTTACATGGCTGCTTCTGAAACAGTCATTTTCATCGATGATGTAAGTCACGATGGTAGCAGCAGAACGAACACAGAAGTCTACATATACATTCTGTCTGCCAGTTTACAGAGAAAAGCATCCAACCGATCCAAGACAGTGATCCAAAACTCCACACAGGATTTCGTTGGGTGGAAAACCACCAGATCTTACCCCAACTGAACATCCACTTCACCTCCTGAAGAGAAATTAAAGAGAGACACCCTGCTAAACAGACAGCTAAAAGCTGCGGCGGTAAAAGCCTGGGAAGGCCTGACCCATGAACAAAGTCCATGGATGCATAACGCAGTTATTGTGAGCAGAGGAACCAAGTATTTTCTACTTTAGTCGAAAACATTCTGCTCCAGTACTTTTGCCCACTTGAAAAACTTGGTTTGATCCAAAATGTGTTCGATCTTATTGTTATGTTCTATGTTGTTTAATGTATGTAGATGTAAACACCAGAGAATAAAAGCTGAAACTCGGCTCTCTCTTCTTATTCAGATGTCTTCAGTGTGCAGCAAAAACAGATTAACTGGCTTTGATGTTCAGATACTTTTGGAGAGGACTGTAAGGGCACGAGCTGTATAAAACTGCAGACATCTGCGGTAGAAAGCTGCTGCTTCGCTGCATCAAAAGGAGCTATTTTAGGTGCTTCTAGCATCTGACTAGGATGACTCCTCTAGGTGAGGTCTTTTGGTCATGTCCTACCAGGAGGAGACCCTGGAGGGAGGCAGTGGACATAGTAGAGAGATCATATCTCTCTGCTAGCTTAGGAAAGCGTCGGCTTCCCACTAGAAGAGCTGGAGGCAGCGGCTGGGGAGAGGGAAGTCTGGGCGCCTCGGCTTAGACTGCTGCCCCCGTGACCCAAATAAGTAGCAGAAGACGGATGGGTGAATAGATGGACAGTGACAGTTTTGGTTGGAGATTTGGAGCCTGAGCCCTCTAGCCTCAAACAGAGATGAAGAGCGGAATACAGAGGTCTGGTAAGCTCACATGTTTTTAACTTTTCAAACTTCAAGTTTTCACAACCCACCCAGCACTGACTCATGTGACTCCACTTGAGGCGCTTTATCGGATGTCACACATCTCCACCTCGAGACACTAAAACGCTTTCTACACTTTCCCCCACATGCATTAATGCTCCCTAAGACCTGTAAACAGACTTTGATGTGTAAAGTAGGTTTGCCTTCAAAAGCACAAACACATCTCCACGAACCTTGAAAACGTGGCGTGGAAATTCAGTGACTGAATCTTTCTGATGACCTCCTGGACTCTCTCTGGCCACAGTTTTCTCTCGGGCTAAAATTTCCACTTCATACACGAGCAGAGCAGAAATGTGCTGACAACCCACATGCCCCCTCTCTGGTTTTAACAACCCAGTGACCTTTCCTCAGGAATGAAATGATTTTTTTTTTTAAGCCCCAGAAGTTGGTTGGCTTTGTTTGAGTGCTGCATGACGTGGGAGGCAGTGAAGATTTGAGAGCAAAGCCTGTCAGTTTCACACACAAACGGTATTTTGACCATCACGAGGAGAACTATTAAGCCTACAAACATCATTAAAAGTCTTGTGACACAGGTGGGTGAGGAAATAACACAACGATGACGTGACGAGGGTCGTCCTGAACTGAGCTGGAAAACTAAAATGTAAAATTTCAACCCGGGAGTGCGCGTTCTTTGAAGCTCTGACGCCAAAGAAAGACGCCCGTCGTGTTGCTTTATGTGAAGTGAAGGCTCCAGTGCTTTTGGAGACGGACACATTCGGTGAGTCAAAAGGGGACGCCGCTGCCATGAGTGATTTTTAAAATCTTCACCTCCCAATACAACCTCAGTGCCAGAAAGCTTGGGATGCTGTGTAAAATCACACAAACTACTATTTTACTCACAAAAGACGGAAAACATATCAAATGCTGAATTCGATTGCAGCAAAATGTCTCAAAAGAGTTAAATATGTAAGTAGGGGGCGCCACAGTGGATCATCTGCCACCATCTCACCCTGTCCCTGCATCCTCTTCCTTCACTACATCCACTGACCTTCTCTGTGGTCTTCCTCTGGCAGTCTGATTGTTGGTACTGCAGGGGTTAAATTGGCGTTGCCCTCGCTGCATTATGTCCTTATTTATATTTTACACAGCATCCCAAACGTTTTGGAATCAGCGTTGTAATCCTTTGCTAAACAGCGACGCAGGAGTAGCTCAACAAGAGTCACCAAGCTTTCCTACACCTGACGCGTCTCTGACCCTCGCTAGGTTTGGGTTGATTTCTCCTGCAACAGTTGACCCAGCAGCGTTGTGTGTTTGAACTCACAGTGTGGTGAGCTGGCTCATGTTGGAGAAGGAGTCATCGGACAGGGAGCTGATTTTATTGTTGCTCAGATCTCTGCGGAGGCAAAGGTCAGTTTGAATCAATACAAATGCATCGCACTGCAGAAATCCCATCAGAAGCACAAACACGCACAAACACATTTTACACCAGCGCACACACTCCGACACACACCCCAAAAAACCGGGAACGCTCCGAATCAATAAACTCAACTGATCACACGATGAGTCGAGCGAATGAGCAGGACTGCTCCTCTGAATTCACCACAAAGTCTACAGCTCCCCCTGCTGGATGTGCTCATAAATGCAGGGCTTTGACAGCAGAGTTTGTCTACAGCATTTTTGCAACCGCTTCACTTATTCTCGAATTAATGTGAGCGAGTTGATGTTCACATCAGCTAAAAAAAAAGTTAGATAAAGTAATTTTATTATTATTTGGTTGTACTGGTGACGGTTGCCACTCTTGCCTGGCCTGCTCTGCAGCCACTGCTACTTTTGCTTCTTCTGTTGGCTTTTGCTTTCAGCCTGATCTTTAGCAGTGAAACATACGATCAGCTGGACCGACTGTCAAGATCATTTGACAGTCTGGCCCTAAAATGTTCCTCTGTCTGGACAGTTTGGCCCGTAAGTTTTGGGACAAAGGCCAATTTTTTGCATCTGTACACCGCCACTGTGGATTTTATATCTAACAGTCAAAATGTGATCAAAGTGTAGGCTTTCAGCTTTAATTTAAGCGTTCTGACGAAAGAACTGCATTAACTTCTCAGGAATACCCCCATTTTTACAGGCTCAAAAGTAATGGGACAATAACATTTTAAAAACATTGTTTTAAATACTTTAAATATTTAATACCTTTAAATCCTTTGCCATCAATGACTGACTGAAGTCTAGAACCCATGGACGTCACCAACTGCTGTTTCCTCCTTCTGATGCTCTGCCAGGCCTTTACTGCAGACGCCTTCAGTTGCTGCTTGTTTGTGAGTCTCTGCCTTCAGTTTTGTCTTCAGCAAATGAAAAGCTGCTCAGTTGTGTTGACTGCCTTGGCCATTAATGAATATCTCATTTCTTTGAGCTCATCTTGTTAGTGACCTGGTTCCACTGGCAGCCATACATGCCCATCCATAACACTGCCTCCACCATGTCTGACAGATGATGTGTTATGTGTTCCTTCTCCAGACTTTTCTCTTCCCATCATCCTGGTACCAGCTGATCGTGGTTTCATCTGGCCAAAGAAGTTTTTCCAGAAGTGGGCAGGCTCTTTGAGATGTTCTCTGGAAAAGCCCAATCTGACCTTCCAGTGGTTTGCACCTTGTTGTTGTGTTTGGAGATGCTGACAATGATGCACCTACCTCTGTTAGAGTTCTTGACTTGGCTAGATGCTATCAAGGGTTTTTCTTAATCATTAGTTGATTAATTAGTTGTCTTCCATGGTCTTCCAGGCCTTTTGGTGTTGCTGAGCTGGCCAGTGTGTTCCTTCTTTTAGGAATGTTCCAGATTGTTTTGGCTGCTTCTCTCTGATAGGTTTCTCTTGTTTTTTCCAGTGCAGTGACGGCTTCCTTCTCAACATCTCTTTGGACCTCATACTGAGGGTTTCATTGAACAGCTACCAAATGCAAGTTTGACCCTTGGAATCATCTCCAGATCTTTGATCTGCTTAGTTTGTAATGGAACAATGAAGGAACGGGCCTCACCTGGCCTTGAAACTACTTGTCAGTCAATTGACTGCTGAGTTATGGTCCTCTGTCCTCTAGGTACTGACTCACCTTCTATCTTTTCCTCTCCCTTCGGCTCTCCTCCTCCTATCCTGTGGGTGTGTATTGTGTGGTTGGGCATGACTATGTGTGATTGCTGGAGCAGATGTGGTTGATCTGATGGTTCTCTGGCCCACCTGTTCTCCATCCACCTGATTTCAAGCAGAGGGTCCTAAGCAGGGCTGGTTCCTCCACTCGTCACAGATGGTTTGCTTGTGTAGAGCAGTAAGCATGGCTGAACTTTTGCAAAACCCTTGTGGCCTACTGAGTGTTTCCTGTTTTTTCCTGCATCACCGTGACCGCCTGCCTCTCTCTCCTTCATCTAGCCACTTTTAGACCCTGGACTGGAACCCTGCCTGCTCTGACGGAACACTGGCTACTTGGAGCCCCGCCTGCCATCACCCTCGGGACTGAGAGAGCCCGAGGCAACCTCTTTCTCCCCGAGCACCTTGCACCTTTTGAACTGATTCTGACTCATTAACTGTGAGCCATATACCGAGTCCCTCCTTCCTGAGAACCTGATACTTTTGAGTCTCTGAAAACGGGAGATTATGTTTAAAAATATCTGTAATTCCTGAGAAGTTAATGCATTTCTTTAGTCAAACCTGGAATTAAAGCTGAAAGTCTGCACTTCAATCACAGTGTGACTGTGTGGCGTACAGAGGCAGAATCACAAAGAAATGTATCACTGTCCCACAACTTATGCACCTAACCGTATGTTACGACTCTTTGGACTGCTTCTTTGTCCTAAAACAGGGAGACTGATGTGAGTCTTCGACTCTTCACCGTCACTACCTGAACCTCACAGGGTTCCACAGCAGAGAGCAATGCCAAGTAGATGTTCTCATTTGTGGAAAATGAAGAAAAATGCATTCAACACCGATTCGAGTGGCTGTAAGCATCTCAGCACAGTGTCAGCAGATGTAGCTGTGAGGAGGCACGTGATTAAAAATGGAGAATTCACTAAAGTGTTTCTTACACAAGCTGCAGGTATTTAAAGGTGGCGAGCTCCTTAGGAACACTGGTGAACTGGTTACCATCCAGATACCTGAGGGAAGAAGGCACAAACATCTGCTGGGCATCTTTGCAGAATAATAATTTACATAGTCCATTAAGGAAATTCTAAGATAATATCTAAATGAACACATGACTGATTCCCACATAATTATATATCTCCACAAAGTCATTAGCTCCTTGATTTTCTTCTGGCTGAATGACTTTAATTAATTTAAATGAGACACTTTATATTGAACGAGCCCTAACTGCCTGGTTACTGCAGAAAAATAACGAAAGCACAGAAAGATTCTTCAGATATATTGTACACGTCTTGCACTTCACATCTACAAACTTTTAATCAAAAGCTGGTAATATTATTGTCACCATTTTTAGCTGCGCTAACAGTTAATTTCCTTTAAGTACTTCTTGAAACAAGTCATGTCAGGCCTAACAATAAAACTGCAAGGACTGATTATTTATTACTATTATTACTTTTTAACGATTTTTCACAAGCGAGGACCCCAACCCCAGCTGTGAGGGGAATGCTAATATGATGCAGCAAGCCGGGCTGGAGGCTGCGTTTTGGGGACGGCCTCTTTATTCTCCAGCCTCCCCGACTTAAGTAAGTTATGCAGCTGATTGGTGGGCTTTGCTTCGGACTCACAGTTCGGTGACATTGCGGGGCAGTCCTCTGGGCAGAGTCTGCA
>VUQH01057366.1:0-13061 GCA_015106775.1 Etroplus canarensis
CAATTGAAGGAAAGATGAATGCGGCCAAATACAGAGATATCCTGGAAGAAAACCTCTTCCAGAGTGCTCAGGACCTCAGACTGGGCCGAAGGTTCACCTTTCAACAGGACAATGACCCTAAGCGCACAGCGAAAATAACAAAGGAGTGGCTTCGGAACAACTCTGTGACCGTTCTTGACTGGCCCAGCCAGAGCCCTGACTTAAACCCAATTGAGCATCTCTGGAGAGACCTGAAAATGGCTGTCCACCAACGTTCACCATCCAACCTGACAGAACTGGAGAGGATCTGCAAGGAAGAATGGCAGAGGATCCCCAAATCCAGGTGTGAAAAACTTGTTGCATCATTCCCAAGAAGACTCATGGCTGTACTAGCTCAAAAGGGTGCTTCTACTCAATACTGAGCACAGGGTCTGAATACTTTCCATACCCACTGTATATACAAAATACAATAAAGTTGGTCAGTAAAAATCTTGAAAATCCTATCTTTGTACTTTTGTCAGTTAAATGAAGGCTGACTTGAATTAACATATCACAGACTTTTGTTTTTATTGCATTTTGGAAAATATCCCAGCTTTTTTGGAAATGGAGTTTGTAGTTGAAGGATAAAGCCTAAGAACTAAAATAACAGCCAAAAGTCCAGTGTTTCAAGTGCAATATACACATTTTCTAATCTGAAAATGAAGGATTTTGACATCCCTCTTTAGACTGACCTACAGTATACTGGCCATGACAGTGTCTGTCTCTCATGCTTTTCCCTTACGCCTCTGCATTCAAAACTTCATTATTCTGGATGTACGGTAAATTCCATGTCTCTGTCTTGCATTTCCAAAATGTCAGTTCAAATAGGCCACTTCAGACTGAACTTTAATTCTTTTCAATAGGCTGTTTGTGTGGTAACCATCGCAACCAAACAATCTGGATACTTGAAGGCTTTCAGTTCTTGAAATGTGGAGGAATTGGTAGCGGGGGGTGCAGGGTTCATCCTACGCAGTAGGTCTTGCCCATCCTCCAGACACTCGGCGCCTCATAAGACCGTCCTTGATAGCAACACCTCCATGGTTCATATCTGAAGCATTGCCTCAGCTCAGCCAGTGCTGTGCCAGCTGCAGCCCAATGACCTCACCTCTTTAGACGTCAACCCTCCCCCCTGTGGGGTCAACAAATGCATGCATACACTCACACCATGCCTGCCTAATAGTTTTTAGGTCTCTGTAGATGAATAGAGGGTAGGAGGGTGAAGAAAAGCATGCATGCGCACACACACACACACACACACACACACACACACACACACACACACACACACACACACACACACACAGATAAGCTCATCAGTCTGGTAGTTAATTCCAGATATATGCAGAATATGTGTTTATTCTTGTCATTCTGTTATGTTGTTGAATGTTGCAATCACCTAATGACCCCCCTGTAAGACAACTGAATATAAAATATTATGTCAAAAGAGAAAGCTTTTTGCCTTTGTCCCCCTCTGTACTCCCCCATCCAAATGGACAATGCATCACTGGGCCTTGATGCCTCAGAAGTCTGGGTTCATTAAAATCTTGAACGAGTGCCAAAGCTGTAGTCATAGATAAAAGGAATATGAAAGGATAACAAAATTTATGGATGGCAAGTCACCACCTCACCCTGGCATTTATAATAAACAAATGGTTTCTGTTTCCAATTTAAATTTCTCATTATACTGTGACTTTTGGAAAATGTGTTTTGATTTACCAACATTTTATCTGAAAAACTGTATAATTGATTAGATTTACATGGCTCTGATTTTAATGCTGATCGCCTGCCTTCCCCAGCAGCCCCCACCCCCAGCCCAACACTCACCTAAAAAGATTGATCTGAACAGCTCCTGAGGCACATTAACATCATATAAAACAAACCTACATATCAAACAGTTTTTTCTGATAAAATAATTGGTTTAAACCAGCATAGAATCCAATTCATCCCTTTGAAAGAAACCTCTGTGAGTGCACCAAAAAAAAAAATGGTGAGATAGACTTCACAGCCCAAGTGAGATGGACATCAATGCAGTGTGCCAGCAATGGCTATATTAACCCATGGCTAAATCCCATCACACAAATGTCAGTGTATCCGTTATGAAACCATGACATTTAGATCCAAGGTCTCCATTGTGGTTTTAGAGGGAGCTGATGTTTGTCCATTCTTTGCATCCATCAAACCTGCAGACAGCCTCCCAGCCAACCTTACGCTAAACATAGAAAGGTTAAAGATCATAAGGGTTTACATACCTAGTGTTATTGCATACAGCTAATTTTTTTTTAAATAAAAGTTTTTGTTTTTTTCATAACACTGCGCAAAATACAGTATTTCTTTAGTTTAATCTTAAGAACGATCAGTACAGTCTATACAAAAATTTTGATTGGCAACAATGACACAATTTGACAAAGAGATAATGGATTGTTATTCAGTAAAATTTAAGTATGAATAAGAGATAAATTATTTTTCTGTTGAAGCTATTCCTTTCTTTTGCAGCATCACCAGTGTTCTATAATCTCTGTCTCTCTCGTTCTCTCTTTATCTCTCTCTCTCTCTCTCTAATTTAACCTAGATAATCTCTCGTAACATGACTGCTATCACTGCAACACACCAGAACTGGCCCAGTCTGACACATCACAACCACTTATGAGTCAAGTGTAATGAGAAGCAAAAACCACATTCAAGAACTGGACAATGTGTCATACAGCTCTCATGTTAGGCAGGCAACACCTATAAGCCACTTGGCTGAAAATCACGAGATGTTTAATTATTGCCTCCTTACATTATCTTGGATCTCCCCCTCAGGCATTGGTTTGGGAGTCAGGCTCTGGAGTGGTGTGGGGGAGAGGAGGGCAAGACTGGTGGTGATGGTACGTAGGAATAAAACCCCTTTATTATCAGGTCTCTCTCACACTCTTTCTCTCGCTCTACTACTGACGGCAGTCCAGATCAGGAATTACAAATGATATCATGACAATTTTTCATGCTCTTCAAACCAGTGATGTTTTACCGACTCATTTGCTATGATACCTTGTTACGGATCCAGCTGTGAATCAGGGACGTGTCATGCGGCTAGAAGCCCACCTCCTGCTGAGCTTGGCCAATGACCTGGAAGGCAATAGGGGATGCCAGTGCCTGCAGCATGTGCTGCACTGACAAAGCAGCAGGGCACCGTCAAAAACCCTCTCATACAAACTTTGCAGATCACTCCGTTTTTAACAGATGAGTAAGCACTGGTGCTGACTTTTTTTTTTCTGCACTAACACAAGGTTTATGGATTTCCCTTCACAAGCGTGTGGCTCTGGTTGATGCAGAGCAAAACCCTTGCCCAGAAGGGAAATAGTGTAGTGGTGGATCTTGGGTAGAAGGGTGCAGATAGCATGTGGCAGGGTCACTGCGCAGGTTAAGCAACAATTCAGTTGAGTGCCCATAAAGGAAGTGGAGTGTGGTTGGAAAAGACCAGCACACCAGCTAAAGAGGCCATACAATTCAGATTAAACTTTGGCCTTTGAACTGAAATTGCAACAACCCCTCAACTCATTCAGTGGGGTATACAGATAGAGTTTTCATGAACAAGGGTGTTTTGTTTTTTTTTAATGTTTCCTATTTATTTAACAAAACCAGATCACTTATGTTATCTTAAGAAAGTTTCCTCAAAAGCAACCCCTTACAATGTGGAGGAATCCAATGAGACAAAGTTGCAACCTGCACTAGTCATTAAATTTTGTATGCATCAACAGGGATTCAAGAGGTTAAAGTTGTTTGGGTTTCCAGATGAGAGCCCTCACGCAATCTCAGGCCCTGATGACTTCTGCATTACAAAAATGATGCTGCCGGGCCTGATGGAGCTAAGAGTGTCAGGAGGCATTAGCCCTCACAACCCAGAGCTGGTGGACAAAACCAGAGTGTGCCCCCTGACCCAATCCACCACCAAGTTACTGACCCAGCAATCATGAGAAGAACAAGGTAAGGGGGAAGGAAAAGTAAATTTGTTAATGTTTCTCAGTGTTTGGAAAAACCAATTTGAGATTAATATATTGAGAAAAAAAAGCTCAGGAACAAGAAAGGGGAAGACATATACTGACCCCTGGGCTTTATCGCATGCTACCCAAATAATGGGAAATGGTTTTAAGTCCATTTTTCCTGTTCGGTTCACTCTGATTCTCCCTCTTTCACTTCATTTAACTGAATTAATGAGCAGGTTCAGCCAGACCTTTGAATATTAACTTCTTGGTTTTTGTGTCAAGGGATTGAGTGTCTGTGTTTCAGTGGCTGTGTGAATGATTTGGCAATAAGTAAACATGTTTACTTCAGTTACCTTTAATGGATGGCACTCTCAGAAAATCCTTTGGATGCACCTTTGGATGCACCGAAGGAAAGAAAGAAAAATGAACATCACGTCATTCTTAATTCTTAACATCTAAAAATTGTTTGTAGATTCATGAATGAATGTTCCCATTTCTACTTCTCTCAGTACACTGATGCCAAACAAACACAGTGGGCTGGTGGCCTTGCAACACAACTCTGGTTGACTGAGAAACACCTACATCAGAGAGGACCTAAAGCTGTGTACACATGGTTCACCTCAGGACAGACCACCTTACAAAGCAAAGTCAATGCTGGACTCACCCTGTGCACTCTGTCAAGTGCATCGCTTTAATGGTACAGTAGACAGTGCTCCCATAGCATGCTGCTGGCTATTTTATGTAGCATATAGTGTTTCAGCAGTAAAAGCAGTTTACACTGTGCTGCTTTTATTTAACTGTAAAACCCAGTGGCAAAAATGTGCATGCTTATTTCCATATGTTGTACATCCCATCCAGTTTATGAAATCATATGAGTTCATTCATTATTCATATTGGTAGTGGAGTTATTACCATTTTCCCATCAGGCTCACCACTGACACCGTATTATTATGAAATCACAGTTCGCCCAAGGCATTGCTGCTGCTGTGAAAAGTGGTCACAATTGACTAGTTAGTATGGGCATACAGAACACTGGAGACAAGCACTAAATGCCATACAAGTGACCCGTGAATTTTTAATACAAGCTAAGTGGTGACAATAAGACAAGTGACAAGAAAGAAAAATGACTGTAGAAGTTACTGAGGCATGTTCTGCTTAAAACTCTGGCTCAGGTCATACTGAGCTCTAAACAGGACAACAGTCAGAGCACTTTCAGCAATTACCTCAATCTTAATGCAGTCCATGTCCAGGCAGTACTGTAGTCACACCAGGACCAAATGTGGTATCAGCAGGTTTCATTTGAAAATGTCCCACTTTTATAAAGCTACATTCTTTTAAAATGAATAAAAATTTCACACAACAGCAGAGTTGGTTGTAAGCTAATTTGTCACAGGCTTATCAAGGCCTATTCATCACCGATCTAGTAATTACCAGAATGAGCTACAGGATAACCCCCCTTTGTCCCCCTCGTTTCTCCCCCAGCGATGGTCAGCCTGTAAAACTGGGATGTGTTGGCACCTTTATGATATAAATACTCACACACCCTGGGCATAGGAAAGCTGTCAACAGAACATTTGTTTTCCATTTTTCACCACCCAAAGCACTTCAATCTGAGGAGGAAAAAAGGAGACAAGGCGTTAAAAATGTACCGCAACACTAACTATTTTGCCCCTTGGTGAATTTTGGTGCTGTAACAGATGGGGCTTGAACTGGTTCCTTTTTACTTGGTGCAGCGGGGTTGTCTGAATTTCCATTCAACAAACTCTCACCTCCACACATGCTCGGTTGCTGTTGGCACATTCAGATTAATGGTATAAACACATATGCAAAACATTCACACTGGCGTGAATATCTGCTGACATGTACACACATACACAGCAGCTGCTGTCACTGTTTCCTCTTAATGCTCATTCATCACTAAACTTGTTGCTGATTGAAAAACACAAGTGCATGTCAAGCAAACTGAAAGACAAGAGATGTCAAAGCTTCATGATTTGACCCACGCATGGACATAAGCTGTTATGACCCCCCTATCCACCCCACCCGAAATAGATCAAAGCACATCTGTTTCTGTGTCCAACAGCCACACATCTATAATTGCAGACTGGCTGTAATGGCTTTGAGCAATCCATCAGATGCTAAGCAGTTTGGACATAGGAGATGCTAAAGCATATGAGCATAGGGCGACCATCAGTAATCGCCGGTCAGGGGATTCTCTGGAGCCGCAGTGGCGGCTGTCTGGTCTGTAGTGGACTGAAATAGATAGCACAACTTCAGCCCAAGGATGGAGGCCCTGAGGGGCCGGAACTGACCACGCAGCTGGGATTGAGGAGCAGGGGTTGACCAGTGGTCAGAATCAGAGATGCCACTGGGATCAAAGAAAGGCCTAGGTAATGAGTTGGTCAGAGAGTTAAGCCAGTGTTAGAGCAGGAGACCGTCGATAAAATTGAATTAGTTTGTCAGTGTTGCAGACACCAGGTTCTGTTTTAGGCAAAAGAGAAAGGCCAGAACAGTTAATGGCCTCAAATTAGGTGTGGGACAGTCCAAGCTGGTCTTGGTTGAATGGAGTAAGTAGTGAGTGACGAGAGAAGCCTCAAGTTGGCCACTTGTCACAGTGTGACACTGATTCGGCCTAATGAGCGTAGTGCTGTCACCACACATCTGCCTTTCATTCACTTGTAGAATCTGGCAGACTCAAAACCTGCTGGAGTCACTGCTAGATGCAGGAACTTGAGACATCACCATTTCACTGGTTGCCAGATTACAAAAAAATCACTCACTAACTAGTACTTTAACTACACAATTAGACATAACAACAAACACATACATTTTTAGTCACACCTTGTGAGTCTCTTTGAGTGACAAACCATGATTAGAACAGTTATGGCTGAAATTCTGTAAAAAGTTTTGGTGACTAAAAAATAACAGAAAATTGTCACTAAAATATCAAACATTTCCGAAGCAAGACCATATTTTCTGTCCTCACCAAATACTTAAAAATATGCATTTTTTTTGTTAATTTAAGTTGTATTCATTGGCAAATAAGTGATTCTTAGATATATAAAATACACATTCTTAATTTTTTAATGACCAAGATAGTGATCTAACCTAATCTGTGCTGATTATGATTTTTCTTGAATGTCTTAATTTTAAGATGGGTAAAGAGTAATTCACATTGTATTCTGTAGCTATCTTACAATTATTTAGAATAACAAGTGCCACATTCTGTGTACCTCCTGTATGTAATTCAATAAATGCAATGTTACAGTAATAGAATTAGTGTGGCATGTGGTGGATATTAGTCGTTTTGATGATCAGAATAGACACTGAGAGAGGCTATGCCCTTTAAGGTGATAATGATGATTAGGTCGTGGTGTCTCTGATCTGCAGAGGACAGCAGTCCTCCCATCTGTCCGGGCTCTGAAGGCGTGTCTGTAGACTGAGTAGCTGCTCAAAAATTCCTCATGGGCATCCTCCTGGAAAATAGCACAAAGGTTTACTAAACATCATTGTGGCGGTGGCACCAATTATTGTTAATATACATCAAATAGCCTCAGCCGAGTCCAAGGAACAGACTGATCACTCCAATGACGGCAACTGTCAGTCTGCTCCCCAATGAAGAGAGCTGTTGAAATAATTAGTCCATGCCCTGTGAATAAAACAATAATACAACAGCCAAGATGACATCCAAAATATGCACATCGCCTCAGATGACCTGAAAACTGGCCAAAGCATGGACTGTGGAACAAGGCCACATCTTTAAGCACATTCAAAGTCACTAGCCACAGATGAATACATGCCTTGTTTAAGCATAGTATATAAAAGTTGTGTTAGGATCAGTGAATATGAAAATCATAAACACACTGTCTTTGGAATCTCATAATATTTATGTTTGTCTTTATGTTTGAGTTTTTCTATTTGCACACTGTTTCTGTTCAACCATGACATTTTGTGTATGTGTGTTTTACTTACAGCACATAAAGTTTGTGTTTTATTCTTATTAAAAAACATTTAACCATTAACTATGCATTTTATAAATATGTAGTTAGGTCAGTCAGGCAGTAATTTTTTATTTTCACTAATAAAATCAGCAGAAAACACACTAACAGCCAAACAGATCAAGTGAAAAGCACAACAGTAACATCCATAAAAGAATGTAGGCAGAGGTCAGAGCTCGTATCTTAAAGATAATTTCATTGTTGATCCTGAAGATGGTGCTGCTCAGCTGTATGTTTCATATTGTGAAGGCTTTTACTGAAAAAGAAAACACTGCAAACCACACCACAACTTCAAACCTCCTGTTAACTGACATCAGACCCTGTTTTAGTCAAAGGATCTGTTCTGGGTAAAGTGTTGAGCAAGTCACTGAATCCCCTTCTACTGCTAGCGTTTGAATCACCTAAGGAGAGGACAGAGTTAGTTTAGCATGGCGTTCCATAATTCTTCACACTATTTTAATTCACAATATTTTAGGAAAAGGGAACACTGAGCGCTTTGTCATGTTGGCATAATTAGAAGCACATGTCTGTTCAAACTATCATTATTGCAGATCTTAATGCACATGAATTTTCATTTGTTAGTTTGTTTGATAGACTTCAAATTTTAACATAGTTTCTTACTAAATATTTCTCCTTGCTGTAGCCACTGTAGCTCTGCGGTTTTGTATATATGTAATAATTTCATTGCAATAAGATTAGTACAGATGTTTAAGAAAGAAAAATAATGTATGCTGATTTTAACCAGTCTCCCTCAAATTCTAAAGGTTATACTTTCTTGCTTTCATCATTCATTTAAACTTTTTATGTCTCAAATTTCTTCCTAAAATAAATAAATAAATAAAATATCAAAATTCACAATTGCAAGGCCTAAACAAACAAGTTTGGGTGGATCTAAGAAGAATTTTAAACTGAGTAAATGTGCTTAGCAAGCAACTCAGCTAAACTACTAAATAGTATATACAGCAGTGTTGCACATACCATCTGTGACTTAAGGGTTGTTTTTTAAAGCAACATAGTTCATAAGAAATAATTAAAAACTGTGTGTGCTTTTCTTCTTGTGTTGAAGCAAACTTTTCATTTCAACTGCCAATAGTTTTAGCTATCAGTAAGGCATTGACTCCAATCAGAATGTGCCATTTGTTTAGAAGCTTGTGTGTACATGTAGAGTCTGATGAGTTTGTGCACAGTGAGTGTGCACTGAATATGAGCGAAGGTGGAGATGACAACACATTCAGTGGTGTGAAAGAGTAAGATATAATGGGCTGGTATGTGTGATTAACCACTGGCCTTTGTCAACCCTGCAACCTGCTACATTAGGTAAGGCCCACAATGAGATGTGAGACAAACTGTAGGTGATCTTTAAGATGCTGTTTATAGACACGTGTGACACCTTGTAACAGTTGTTTTTCACACTCGCATGACCTCAGTCAGTGCTCTTACTCTCCCTACGGAACAGACACCTCATATATGCATGTCTTTGTGAAGCAAGGAGATTTAAAGTGTTTGCAATAAATAAATAAATATTCCAATAGCTCATCAGTGGTAAAGGTGACAAATATGAAGCAAAGTGTGAACGGAAAGTCTTCACGCGAGCGTGATGGTAAAGGGGACAGGGCCTGAGTAGGGCAGGCGGCGACTGATGCATGGGGGGAGGAAGTGATGATGAGACCAGACACGAGCCACATGAGGCCCCCTGACAAAGCCCAAGTCCCCTGCGGTATGTCCAGCAGACTACTTATGCACGCAGGCACACACACACACAAACAAATGCACACAAGCACGCAATTTTAACACTACCATAGTGGCACTGCACAAATAGTAAAATATACGTAATTCAGACATGATATAGATTCATACAATGTTAATAAAAAGAGGCCTTGAAATAAAGCATTTAATGAAATTATGATTTCCTCTTTAACAACAATTACTGGTTTGTTTTATAGTTCTTATTTGTAGTGTTTGCATACCCTCTAGTGGTGTGATGTTGTATTACAAAAAATGCAAAAATAGCACTGCACAGGTACAGGTTTTGTTGTTGTTTTTTGCGTTTTTGTGTTTTTTGGATGTTTGAAAAAAAACCACTGCTACTAACAAGTTTTTGTACATCACACATCATTAACTCTTGTTAAGCTGCAAAGCAACAGCTACACAGTGACACTGAATTAGTAAACTACACTTGTGTGTCTTGTGTGAGTGGGGGAAGTTTCATACACAATTCATTTTGGCAGCAAAAAACATCCCAAATTTGGTTAGGCATCATTTATGGAACCATGCTGACTATTCCACACATGTTGTGGACACCAGAAGTCATTCCCAGTTTGCCTCACCAACACACCACTGGTTCCCATCCACCAGGAGGGTGCCTTTAAAACGATATGCCTTCTGGGGTGTTCTTTTATGGGCTGGAGTTGCACCATTGAGTATTGTATAATTCTCCTCAAATCAGTTTGTTCCCCTCTCCTCCCACCTTTTTTAGCCCACCCCTGACTTAACAACCAGAAAAAGGTCACATTTTTGAGAAGTGACTTCCATGCATGTTCCATGCTGGGTCGTCACTTTCAATTTCCTAAGACCTTTCATGTCACACACCCATCAACCCAAAAAACTACAAACACACTACTACACACTACCATGTGCAACTTTTCACGGTCCCGCTGCTACTTCAAAAACTCATATTATTTTATGATATTCTTCAGTTTCATATTTTCCGTTATGTGTCAGAACACAAAATACCATTTAGATGCACATATGTATTATGTGGTATCTCTTCTGTACAGCTTTACTTAAGCGTGTCCCCCATAGTATAGTGGTTGCAAAAGGTCCCCTGTCTGCCAGAGACACAAGCCCAACCTTGGGAGTCACAAGCCAGTGTACTCTTAGTGCTGGTCCCAAGTCTGGATAAATGGTAGGCTTGCGTCAAATCCCATATGAGGATGCATCTACTGTGGCAACCCCTTGGAAAACAAGAGATAAGCCAAAAGTACCTTCTTTGTACATCCTTACTTAGAGAGCCAACATCGGCAAGAGTGGTGATAATTTCCTTCCTTCTATGTCTTCTCGAGCTTCTACAGAATTCAACACTGCAATATCCCCAGGACACCTAGTAAGGGTTTAACAAACGACTGTCTTTTCCTTTTCCAGCACATCGTTCAGATGGTACAAGATGTTTAACTCAGGGCACAAAATTAATGGAGCATGAAATTTAGGCCTGAAGTGCAGCAGGCTCCTAACCTGCAGGTGACATTGTCTACATGAAGCTTTTATTGTGACTTAAGTGAGCTGTATTATAACCACATTTGACTGGTGACAATTACTGACCTTTTGCCTATCCAGCAGCCATCCATTTCAATTACACCAAGCTGGAAAGCTTTGGTGGGAGACCAAGATAAAATACTGTAGCCAGAGTTCTTCTACTGTACTTTTACTGTTAGTTTGAATACTGGGAACCAAAAAATAGATGAGGAAGGGTGTCTCATTACAGCTAAAGCATTAAGTTAGGCATATCTGATTCTAAAAACTGATTGCCGAGAAGAACCTAAACAAGCATTTACAGTATGTCCAGTAAAACTGTTAAAAAACAAAGATACAAACAAATACTCCTTCTCTCACTGTATGAACCGACAGTATACAAGATTCAAGATTCAAGATTCAAGAGCTTTATTGTCATTTCGACTACATATAGCTGGTGCAGAACATAGTGAAATGAAATAATGTTTCTCCAGGACCTGGTGCAACATATAAACATGTAAACATGTGACAGAGACAGGACTAGTTTTTATTTCTACAGTATAAGGAGGAAGAGAATTTATCTATTCACAACTGAAATGTAGGTGCTAGAATCCTATATTTAGCATAGCTTACAGCCTGGTAAGCAATTTTAGTCTTTGTAGCTATAAATTCCCCCTTCAAGACATCTGTAGAGTGGGGGGATTCTTCTTCTTCTTTTTTTAAAAACTCAATTATACGAACCACATTTCCAGAAAATGTGACAGAGCTGGAAAGGATGTGCAGCAGATTAGGGTGATTAAGGAGATAGAAATGTACTAATGAGTGAAGAGAATTTGTTGAGAAGATGGAATAAGTATTTTGAGAAGCTACTGAATGGGAAAAAAGAGAGAGAGGAGGTCAGATGGAGGAAAGAAAGTGAATCAGGAAGTGCAGAGTATTAGTAAGGAGGAAGCGAGGGCAGCTATAAACAGGAAAAACAGTGGAAAGGTGGTTGGTCCAGAAGACATACCTGTGGAGGTATGGAGATGTCTAGGAGAGAGGATGGTAGACTTTTTAACCAGATTGTTTAACACAGTCTTGGAGAATGAGAGGATGCCTGAGGAATGGAGAAGAAGTGCACTGGTACTGATCTTTAAGGATAAGGGAGATGTGTAGAGCTACAGTAATTACAGAGTGATCAAGTTGGTATCATGAAGCCATGGGAAAGCGTTATTAAAGCTAGGTCAAGAAGAAAGGTGACGATCAGCAAGCAGCAGTATGGCCTCATGCCAAGAATGAGTACTGCAGATGCAATGTTTGCTTTTTGAGTGTTGATGGAGAAGTATAGAGAAGGTCAAAAGGAGAGTTTTTTGTCTATGTGGATCTTGAGAAAACATACAGTATGATACGGTGCCAAGAGAGGAACTGTGGAATTGTATGAGGAAGTCAGGAGTGGCGGAGAAATGAGGACAGTGGAGAGGTGGAGGTATGCACTGGAGAGAAAAGGAATGAAAGTGAGTAGAAGCAAGACAGAGTACATGTGCATAAATGAAAGGGATGCAGGTGGGACGGTGAAGATGAAAGGAGTAGAGGTAGTGAAAGTGGATGAGTTTAAATACCTATGGTCGTCCATCCAAAGCAATGGACAGTGCACAAGAGAAGTGGAAAAGAGAGCTGCAGGCAGGGTGGAGTGGGTGGAGATGAGCATCAGGGGCACTCTGTGAAAGAAGAATAGCAATAAGGTTTATGAGACAGTAGTGAGACCTGCTGTGATGTATGGTTTGGAGACAGTGGCACTGACAAAAAAAAAACTGGAGGCAGAGCTGAAGGTGGCAGAATTAAAGGGTGTTGAAATTTTAACTGGGAGTGACCAGAA
>VUQH01057367.1:0-17619 GCA_015106775.1 Etroplus canarensis
CAAACGGTTTTATGACACTGTCAAATCCCCGGCAAATGCGAACCGTCTCTGCTGAGAGATCTTGCACAAATGTAATCTTGGCCCCGTCGTGTGTGATGTCCTGACGCCTTGATTCCCGATAAACAAACTCTCTCCTGAACTTTCAGGAAGCGGATGAGGATTGCTCTGCTCTGGCCTGGCCTCGCAGATGCCGGTATCCAGTGCACCCGCTCCAGGGTGAATGCTTTCTCAGGTTTTAGTCCCAGCCATCGTGGCAGCATGTCGCTAATAAAATCAAAGAGCGGCTGTTGGCCCTCGGCTCCTTCACATATGCCAAACAGGTGGAGGTTATTTCTTCTGCTCCTATTTTCAAAATCATCGATCTTGGATTCCAGATAGGCAATTCGTTTGGTAGCCAGGTTAAGTATGTTAAGTGCGTCTTCTGTGTCACTTATACGGCGCTCAGCTTCATCCATACGTACTGTATTAGACGCAACATTTCATTTCACTTCCATTACCTTGTTTTCTAATGTAGACTTCCAGGTCGTCATGTCAGTTAGACGAGCATTCATGCTGTCCAACTTTGCTCCAAAGTCTGCCCGGAGTGACTTCAACTCATTCAAAACGTCCGCTTCACTGGCCATACTGCTAGCGCTAGCTTCTCCACCAATGCTAGCTGGCATACCCGGCGGAGTCATTTCACTAGCACCTCCGAGTCTCTGAGTAGCCATGTCGCTTCGTTTGGTTGCAGGGGGTTTTGGCATATCAGCACAGGGGGTTTACTTTCAGAATTAGTGCTATTTATTCGGGAGTTTAAATTAAATTGTGCATGGTTGTACGTCGCTCCCACACTAAGCTGCCATCTTGGTCTCGATCACCACAGCAACCTCTCGTAAGTTGATGTTTGCTCCAAGCAAAATTTTCCAGGGAGAGATAAAAAAAACAGAAATAGAAATAGTATAAAGATGAACAAGCAGATAACCTTGATAGGCCAGATTAAAATCAGGGGATGCTTTTGCATCTAATTGGTGGTGTCACAAAAGTTTCAGTTGCCCCTTACATATTCTCCCATGCAATGAACAAAACACAATGAACACAATCATTCTCCACAGCTCTGAAAATTCAGTTCTCTGAAAATGATAGTACATTGAAAAATGTCAACTTTGATTTTCAAAAGCACATTCTGAGAAACTATTAGTTATAACTCCTTACAGATTTATTTTGCTCTAAAGGACTATTCCATTTGTCCCTCAAAACTTGAATTGCACAAAAAACATTTAAAACCCTGTGCTACAGCCATTTGTGCACTGAGGCAAAGCTCAGGCAACCTCTACCTTGAAATACACTATCCATCGCTTTTCTGCTTCCTTTGTCTTCTTCTGTCTTTTTATCACAAGACTCTGAGCAAGTCACATTTAACATCCTGTAATGCTTTCCAGTTTAATTCTATCCTAGTGCCCAGGTTTCTTCTCTTTCACGCTTGACCCTGATTATGTTTTACCAGGCTGCCTTGCAGGCTAATTTTAGTTTATTTCAAAGTGGGGTATTTACCATTAACATGGATAATATGCTGACATAAGTCAGTCCAGCTGTGAATCCTTCACCTCACTGCTATAGAACTGGGGGTGGGGACAAAAGAACGGGGCAACACTGTCCAAACAGCATCTGTGAGGGTGTCTAGGGTAAGTTCACTGTAACTTTCCAGAAAACATGATTTCAGTTTGATAGTCAGCCGTATTTACCAGGTGACACAGACAAAGAGCAACAGTAAACCAGATAGTAACTCTCAGAGCATCCTGAAAGAGAAAGTTTGCAGTGTTTCTCTTTGCCCTGAGAGCTACAAAGATTGGAACCTAGTAATGCTAGTAAATCTTGACATATAAAAACAAAACAAAAACTAACTTAAGGTGCCAAATCTCAGCTGTATTTTTACATTAGCTGAGAGAGAACCTAATGGGAACCATGGCCTTTCTAAAACAAACTGAAAGAGATGCAACTGGTCACAGGAATACTAAATGTTTATTAGTGAGGTATGTGTTGTTTCAGTGTTTGTTCACCTAAGAGCTCAACTGTAGTTCACAGTTTAGTGTTCAGATTTGAGAGGCTTCCCTTTGACTGTCTGTGACAAAGACATAGTAATAGTAGTTCGCAAAAATATTCTAGAAATACATCAAAGATATTTAGATTGCTAAAATAAACAGTTTGATTTGTTCTTAAAAAAGGTGCTACATGCAGAAAAAAAGCTGCTAGATCAAGGAGTGCCAGTCTTGTGGATGAGTAAAATATCTTTTGCATTATAATAGGGCCTTCATGACTTCACAGCAAAGTCAGTAATAATGTACATAATACAAACAAGTTTTTATCTTAACAAACAAGAGAAGACTTTATGATCTCTATAGCGGTTAAAATTCTGATTTGAAAGTATATGCAAGAGTGGCTGTTGTTGAGATGACCTTTGGTGTTCAATTGGGGATGAAGATGGAAAGAAAATAAAACATCTACTCTGCAGACTGGGAAACAGGAGTACGAGTGATGACTCTTGTTTTTATGAGGTTCTTCTGCTGGGCTTTTAGAGTGATGGAGGCAGTGATGGAGCCGCTCTGCTTCTCCAGGCAGCCTGAGAGCTTCCTGCAACTGTGAGCAAATCACTCAAGGAGCCTTAGCTTCATCACACTAGAAAGGAGCCTCATTTTTAAATGAAAACTATTTTAGCATGGATATGGGATAATTTCTATGATGCATCTGTGTAGCATTCATCCTCTCTGGTGTGTGGGAAGATTGTGGTGTTTTGAAAGTGATTCCACAGTCCTCAGATTTGTATCTTTTCACAGCTGTCAGGATCACTGCCTGATATGACTTTAATCAGTGAATTCAATAGGTGTATCCAGCTTATCAGAAGAAGGCTCTCTCACACTGTAGAGCTCCAGCAGATGAGTGCTTTAGATTAATGCTGATCGCAATAAAAGGAATATTACTATGATTTTTTTTTCTGTTGTAGATTTATATGTATTTATTCAGCTCCTGGCTCTGATTCAGCCCTTAAAAGTTCCTCTGTTGAACTAATTAGAGCAGTGCTGGCTTATCCCTCTGACTATTGTGGTGGTTATGGAAGCTTGCCTACTGGGACACACTTTTTCTCACACTGTAAGCATCTTATTTTCCCAAGATATCACTGCTGATATAGCTGTAATGGGAGCAACAGTAAAGTAATAACTGTTATATTCACAATTCCCTGCAAACAGCTTGTGAGGCATCTTGCCCAGTGACATTCTGGCTCAAAAATAAATGGAAACTATGGCTTGGTTGTAGTCACTTCTATACATGAAATTTTAATTCCTGTTTTCAGTTCATTGACATAGGAAACTAAATTAATTTAAGCCAGCTGAAGTACCTGACTGAAGCCAGTGCCAGAATGGTAAAAAAAAAAAAACACTCCTCAAAAATCCTAAATGAAACCTGAAACCTGTGTCCTGTGTTCTTCTCGCCATGACAAGGCAGTAGTAACCACTGAGCCACAATAGCTCAGTGGCATTAAGTCACCACAGTCAAGCTGTATCAAGCCATGATGGATGGAGGACAGTTGCGCTGCCTCTGCCTGCAGTGAGCCATCCCACCTGACTCATTTGCTTGACCTTGACAATGAAGTCACTGTGACTCTGATAGTGTAGATGTAAGCACCCTCGGGAGACAGCCTAACCACCATATTCACTAATCCACTCTGTAAGAAGCCTCTACCACTGCCTCCCTAAGGCCTGCTCATTAGAAGAGGTTGTGCTTGCTCGTGTTGACAGGTTCTGCAGCATGTGAGCAGGGCATAACTTAACAAAGAAATAACACTGTCAGGTGTAGTACAAACGAGTGAAGGCTTTTTCTTTTTTGGCTGTGTGTTGTCAAAGCTATTGTCTTGTTTTCTCTGCTGCCACTTATCAGAAAAGACCTGACCTAATTATCAGCACACAAACAGGCATCTATAGTCTCAATAATTCTAGTTTATTTAATGAAAATTCAATTTTATTTGTTTTGTTTGGTTTTAATAACATTATGTCTGGCATACAGTTGTAAATGTATCTATTTATGCTGCCTTTATTCTTCTGCTCTGAGAGAACAATACCCTCAGGATGATGCGTCCATGAAAACAGTCTGAATCCCTGTAGACCTGCATGTTAAGCAGTTTGAAGCTAGCTGTATTTTTCCAGCATATGGCACATTAAGATTAAATATGTGTTTGTTGACACTTACCCAATCTCTCTAAAGATGCCAACACCTGCTTGTTTGGAAGCAAAATAGTAAATAATATGAACTGGAAAAATGACGTGGTGTTGCCTGGCAGAGACATGACAGCATTTTAAAAGGCAGTGAGGTCAACCACTTTGCTTTTGGTGTGATGACATAATTTTCCCTTTCTGACATCATCAGTTTTCCTTGGTCACAAATGAAATCTGTTGGCACATTTTACCCTAAATGGTTTCATACGGTTTCCCCGCATTTTCTTTTCTTCAAATCTAAACTCAAGATTTTATTTTAATAGGGTTATTTTGAACAGCCTTATTATCCAGGCTCAGTGTAGTGCTGCTCCCTGGGTTCTGACAAATGGTAGTTAGGTAGTGACACTCAAGAGACTGCTGACTTAAAATGAGATGATCTGTCAAGCTGAGGTGCAGTAGGTGAATATTTTGTATTTTATGCAAAGCAAAATGGAAGAAATGTGGGTTCAGTAAATAAGGTTAAGGTCTTGAATCCATAGTTGGCAATTTGTGGAACTCAGATAAAAGTCAGTTATTTGTGAAATTAATTCAAAATTGAAGTATAATTATGAATAAATAGTCAGCAAAACACTATACATATTTCATTATAACTGTGGCAGACATGTAGAACTTCAAATAAAAAAAGTAGAGCAATTAGAGTTTTCATTGTCAAAAATGCCCTACATTTAGATTTGTTGTTGTTGTCCAGACTGTTGGGTGTTGAGCTTCCCTGGCTCACTTTGGCTTAGCAACAAAACCCATGTGTATTTATTTTTGTGTGGCATCTTGACTTCTTGAATGCTTTTTTTTAACATGTTATTTGCATATATTGTGAAGCACCTCTGCACCAAGGGCACATATATTTCTGGATGGCAAAAAAGTGGAATTCCAAGTACTACGTCAGTGTCTATAGAAGTGTGTTCACTTCGCATAAAAGAATCACACAAGCGCTTGAATGTTAAATTGAAATGGTTTGATTTAATCTTTTAAAGTTACTTCATTTTATATTCGGACTGATTAGATGCAGAGTTAAACTGAAGGTGCAGAAACATCAGTAAATGTAAATACTGTGACAGACTGATATTAAACAATCAGAATCAAAATCATAATACTTTATTAATCCCAGGGGGAAATAATATTATGTTACAGATGCTCAGTTATATATAGATAAATTTAACTCTGAAAGGCAGAAAAATGAAGACTAAAATATATAACATATATGTGTAAAGTGCAATATGTAACATAAATAACTCCAGAGTTAACACTACATACAATATGTACAAGATGGGGCAATAGAAAAAACTAGTCAAGGTGTCACAGGGAGGAATTTTAGAGTTTGATGGCCACATTTAGGAATGATTTCCTAATGACATTCTGTGGTGCATTGTGGCGTAATGAAAAAAACAGTTATCCAACAGTGACGATAACAGCAAAAACTTTCTCAAACAGCATTGTTGAGAGGTCGATGTAAACAGTTAAAAAAGATAGATTTAGAAATTTAAAGAGCAAGAGAAACTTAAAAAATTAGAAAAAACAATTAGAGAAAGAAAAATGGCATCTGCAGCAGGCTGAAGTTTGACCCATTTGCACTAACTCCATCCATCCCTCCATCAGTTTTCTGTCACTTATCCACACCCGGGTTGTGTGGGCAGCAGTCTAAGCAGATGCCCTGACCTCTCTCTACCTTGGTCCAAAGATCTTCTTGGGTGAAAACCAAGGTGTTCCAATGTCAGCTGGGAAATGTAATCTCTTTCCAGCAAGTCCTGGGTATGCTCTGAGGTCTCATCCCATCACTCCAGACTCTGCACAAACCCATCTGTCAATCCACCGCTCCACTCACCCCTTGTGAACAAGACCCCAAGATACTTACACTCCTCTTTTTGGGGCAACAACTTGTTCCCAACCCAGAATGGGCAGGTCAACCTTTTCTGGATGAGGAGTAATCCTCTGTCTGTGGCAAAGGGCACCCCTACTGAGTCCAACACTCACCGGGAGCGAGTCTAACTTATCATCCAAAGCAGGTCGATAAAAAGTAATGAACAGTCTTAGGAAAATATATTTGCAATTTCACCAATATGTATTATTCTTTCAATGTTTAGAGAGTCTACTTGCAGACTTTTAGTGCATTATGGCTGGATATGAGTGGATATACAGTACAGCCTTCATATGTATTCAAAAACCAAATAATAGTATTTTACTTTTTTATGACTAAAAAAAAAACTGTTGAGATCTAGAAATACTTTTAACTTTCCTTACAATTTTTCATCAATATATAGTAATGCTTGTATCATCAGTATTGCAGAATTGCAATTATTAAGCCCTCTAGCAACCTGATCAGGATTTATACTGCATCTTGCCCAATGACAGCTAGGTAAGGTTCAAGTCCCCCTACTACCCTGAAGTGGATAAGTGGTTAAGAAAATGGATGGATGGATGGAATTATTAACATTTCTCAAATTTGCAAAGCATTCCAGTAGGATGGATTGGATTATGTGGTGGGCTGGTTCTTGCCCACCAAATAGTCCAGTGGCACCCTGATCTAAAGTTTAATATTGAATGTGCATTATTTCACATCAGCTTTCCTACAGTTTTAAGTTTTCTTTCAACTTCACCAACTCGTGTTTGAATAATCTATACTGGCTTATCAATAATTCACTAGCAGTGCAACAGGGCTTTGTGTGACTCACTGCAGGAGGGGGCTGAAAACAGTTTAAAGCAGCCTGCTGTATCTTGCAGGGCTGTATGTTGGGAAGAAACTTATTTGGTTTGTTAGGAAAAGAACACAGCTATTAAAATATTCAGTTGCAACATGACACAAATACTCTTGTGACACCACTTAAGAAGAAGGACCACTTGGTTTCGTACAGACATTGTTCATTCAGTGCTCCAAGGGAGCTCTGTTCTGGTGATGAAAGTAAAGGTGTTGTCTACTCTGCCCCCAGGGTGAACACTGTTCTCACCACACAGATCCAGGCATGGTTTGATATCTCCCCTCCACAGCTTTTGATCCTGCTATGTAAGCAGTGCAATAGGAGGAGAAAAGGCCCTGCTGTGAATATGAAAACAGTCTTGGTGTTTATTAAACAACTGCAGAATCTGAAGAATTTTCAGTTTAATAATCACCCTTGATAATTCACATTTGGCAAGGATAAGAGCTGCTTTGTATGCACAACATTTTATAGAGTACAGTATGTACTGCAGAATGCATCTGACTTTTAGGTATAGGGATCACATCTTGTTCCAGTGTATTTTTTGTATGTTTTCCTTATAGCAAAAGAAATCCTTATTTCAAAAGAGAGGCATCTGTTATTGCAAAAGCTTGGTGAAAATCGTGATTATTGTTGAAATGTTAAGCAAAATAGCTGACCACATTAACATAAACAGTCTCTCAATAAGACACCAAAAAGTAAATATTTTCTCTCTTGCTTACCTTTACAACATGATTGTTAATAGTGGAAGGCAGTTGTTGTGTTCAGTCAAATAATGTGGAAAAATCAGCTCTTTCACTGTAGGGAGATATTATTATTATTCTTTCTGTTGTGTATTTTGCACAGAAATAAAATTTTAAATGTAATAATGGTTATAACTTGCACAAAAAAAATCATTGGGTGACTCTAATTTGGAAGAAAACCATGATAAATGCAAACACAAAGCACAGGCATCAAATAATCTAGTCTGAAAATATTAAGTAGCGGTCACTGACCATTGATGCCATCTGTGAAGACTTGCTACAAAGACACTCTTAGATTGCCATTGTTGATGCTAAAACTATAAAGGATAAATACTGTTTTCCTGTTTGTGTTCTCACCCTGAAGCCATCAAAGCAATGGGGTTGGGGGTTGTCTTAAAGCATATGATTTTTCCAGTATGGAGCCTTTCAGCTAGTAAGCCAATATCCAGACAGAAATACAGCAGCAATCTATTGCATTAGTAGTGATAACATTAATGTCTGAAACAGCATAGTAAAATTGTAAACATAATCATAAGTTGGGTTGGTGCTTTTGAAGTCGTGTGCATTACATAAGCGAAAATTAAGGAAAGAAAACTGGCCTCTTGACAGTTCCAGCATTAAACCTTACTCAAATCGTCCTCTTCTATTGCATATGATCTCTTCAGAAAAGCCCCTGTGCCCAGTGCTGTAATTACAGCTTCTTAACTTATCTGCAATTGCAAACAAGCCCATCTTGATTGCATGTAATGATCATCATTTTCCACTTAACTGGTAATCAGCTTTTCAGATGTTTTTTATCCGGTTAAAAAAAACTGCAGATTTTCATATTTGCACCAAATAAAAGAGAGAATATGAGGAAATGTTGTGATAAAAAGTGTACACAGAAAAGTAAAGTTATGAAAAAAATAAGCTTGGTTATTGGTAAAAAAAATGTCTTTAACCACATGATGAAGATTAATAGCTCAAAACAAATGTAATGCAAGCAAATTCACTTGAGTAAACTAGTAAATCAGAGAGAGAGAGATGTCAGCTCCACATATAGTAGGGCACGTTCAGACTGAGGATGAGAGTGGTCATAACGAGATGATGGCCTGTGCTTGGATCCCTCTGGGTCATTTAAGCAGAATTAAATGGCCATCACTGCCCTCGTACATCAGCTTAATGCTGGGGATTTTCCTATGTACTTAGCCCCCTGGTGTGTTTTAAGTATGTTGATAAATAGGACTCTAATATAGTACCTCCAAAATGAAGGTAAATGCCATGCTGACATGCTTTGCTACATTATATGGACATAAGAATTGGCCTCCCTACACATTATACCTACAGGGGCTTTTATGGCATTCCATTCTAAATCTATAAGCATTATTATGGAGCTGTTCTGGAGTTGGTTCCCCCTTTGCTGCTATAACAGTTTCCATGCTTCTGCAAAAGCTTTCTAATAGATTTTGGAGTGCATCTGTGGGATTTTTTGCCCATTCGCCCAGAAGAGCATTTGGGAAGTTTGACACTGATGTTGAATTAAAAGGACCTGACTTGAAATCTCTGTTCTAGTTCATCCCAAAGGTGTTGGATGGGGTTATGGTCAGGACTCTGTGCAGGCCAGTCAAGTTCTTCCACACCTAACTGATCCAACCATGCCTTTATGAAACTTGGTTGTGCACTGGGGCCATGATGGAATAGAAAAAGGGCATTCCCCAAACTGCTCCCACAAAGTTGAAAGTATAGAATCATCCAAAATGTCTTGATAAACTGATGCATTAAGATTTCCCATCACTGAAACTAAGGGGCTTCAGACAACCCCAGAAAAACAACCCTATAGCATTATCCCTCCTCCATCAAACTTTACAGCTGGAACAGTGCAGTCCAACAAGTCACAAGTTCTCCTGGTATGTCAATCAGGCAGACAAAGTTTTCCTGGCTTTCAAACACAGACTCTTCCATCAGGCTTACAGATAGAGAAGCATGATGCATCACTCCACAAAAACATTTCCACTGCTCCAGAGTCCATCTGATGCTTGGAATTGTGCTTGGTAATGTAAGGCTTGCATACAGCTGCTCAGCCATGGAAACCCATGCCACAAAGCTCCTGGCACACAGTTTTTGTGCTCATGTTGGACCTCTGTAATCATTTAATTAGCAGAGTGTTGGCAACTTTTGTGCACTATGTGCCTCAGCACTTGGCAACCCTATGCTCTAACTTTATGTGGTTTACCACTTCTTTGCTAATTTGCTCTGGTTCCTAAGGAAGGGAAGAAATTTCACGAACTGAATATTTGCAGTGGCGGCATCCTATTACAGAACCATGTTCAAAATCATGGAGATCTTTAGAATTCTTTCAGAATTGTTTGTAAAAGGCAGATTACATGGCTAGCTGCTTGATTGCATAAATCTGTGGCAATGGGACTGACAAACACATGAATATGAGTAAAGGTCTGGCAGAATATTTTTGTCATTATAGCATATCTCAGGATTTTGTCCACAAGTGAGCTAAGAAGAGAGAGGGCAACTGACAGATGTATGGGTGCAGTGTTTGCAGTAATGTGGATGCTGTACTGGTTTGTTGTGGTAAAGTGGGCATGAAAGCTATTGATTTGCTAGTTAATTGATGTTCCTACCTACACATACGGCCAGAAGTTGTGGGTATTTACAGAAAGAAAAAGATTTGAATTTATAAACCTGTATTGATGGGACTGAATGGAACACCTGAATTCAGTGACTAAGAGGTGTGGCCAAATACTCTTGTCCATCTAATGCACAGTATATCATTTGATGCTTCAATTTGTTGAATACTTTTGACTACTTTCTTTGTAGGCATCAGATTTAGTGTATTCCTTAAAAATCAAATGATGTAATAAAATTATTGTTGTATGATAATCCAAACTAGAGAAACCATGGAAAGATTTTGGTTACCTGGTTGGAGTGGTTCTTACATCTGACAATTTAAAGTAAACTGTAAAACAGCTTTAAAAAAGAGATTTTAAATGTCTTTTCTAAGAAGTGATTTTCCACATTCTGCTTCCTTTTTTACACCAGATAAGTAGTTTTAACTCAGACTATAGTCTTCTTATTTGATAACACACATTTCCTGTTTCCCTGGAGTCAGTTAATTGGGTGCAGCTTACAACCTGAGGTACATTTGCAGCCTATACTTGTCTTTTCACCACTAACAATATGACAAATCAGCTATCAGCAGTTTCTACAATGCAATGTGCCCCTGGATGTACAGGCAATATTGCTGTCTCAAATGCAAGCAGGTCTATTGAATTTTTTTTAATGGATGACAAGGCTAATGATAGTCTGCAAAAGTGTGAATCATATTAAATCTAAAATTATATGTCCCCAGATCCAGTTATTACATCTTGAAATACAGATTTTCATGCAATTGGGTAACTAGAGTAATATGTTTGAGTTTTGAATTTTGGATGATTTTGATAATGATTTTAGAGTTTCTTTGTTTTTAATACTGTTTACTGTAATGTATCAGTGTTTGGAGCCTCGGTGCTCGTTTCATTTTAGTTCTAGTCCACATGTATGTTTAAACTATCATTATTTCACTCTGTGCCTCCTGTTTCTTCCTCTTGTATTCTCATCCTTCTCTATAGTCTTGTGTCTGTGATTTTAGTTATGTTTGTTGTCCAGTTCCTGTTTTACTTTGGTAGCCTTTTGAGTCTGTTCAGTTTTACTTCTTCCCCTGTCTCACTGTCCCCAGTGTTGTCACTTGTGTCTCATTGCCTCATTGTCTCCTGTCTGTCTCTCAGTCCTTTTCTTGGATCTGTATTACCTCCCTGGGGCTTCCTTGTGGTTCTGAACAGTCAGGATTCTTGTTTATTTCACATGTTGGACACTATCTACCTAATAAAGGTATGCTTTTGGTTTTCCCCCATCTGTTCCTGAGTTTGCATTTGGGTCCGTAAAATTCCATTTCATGACAACAGTACTCATGTGAAAGTACAGTACCACTCTCAAGATGCAACTTTTGGCTATGGTGATGAGCAGTTAAATAAGCAACCAAACTATAATAACTAACGTCTTCTTCATGTACATGTCCCTTTAACCTCAGATAGTATCATCACCTCATATATGTTTTTCCTTTGCTGCCAAAAAAGTTTAGATAGTTTCAGAAAAAAAAACAAAGCTCTTGAATCACTTCATTAAAGTCAACTGACCAGTAAATGTGATAGCAATGATAACAAGAATATTTATAATAACAGTCATAATCATGGTGGCACATTGTTTCATCCCAGTGTCCTAAGTATTCATACATTTTATAATGAATATTGTATTACAAAAATTAATACTGATGAATCACCAAACAGAATAACTGGGAAATATACATTACGTTTGGTTTCTCTGCACCTCATACTGCACTTTACTCAACATAGGCCTGTTGCATTTTATAAATCCTAAAGAAGAGCTCAGGTCTCAAGAGGTTAGAGGTAAGAAGCAACCGCTGCAAATCTTGACACTATTGCATGGTTAATAAAGTGATCTGAGTTTTGTCATATAGACCCCATTTACAATAAAGTTAGATGCTAAAATATGAGGTTAGACCTTCAATGCCAAGATGCTTTGGTACTAATACACTGTATGTCTGGAGTAGTCTGTTATACTATGAAATCAGTAAAAGCTTGAGGGCCCTCTTACAAACCATGTAAGCTGTTCAAGCACACTTTTCATGTGTCTACAGTGTATGACTTTGCTTGAGGGTATTATAATTTAGAGATGCAAATATGAGGTTCATTTTACTGGCTGCATAAAGTCCCCTCTGTCCCCGTAACATGTAATGTCGCAGTTTCTGGCCCCTGCACCCTTATTGCATCTGTGTATTTTTTGCTGAGCAAGCACGTGATGTTAATTAAAGTTTGTGAGGGTTCAGTACTTGGGGCTAAGGAAGTACAGTGTGACTGGACGTTGTGTGTTCAGAGGGATTGAATACACAGACTGAATTTGTTTTAGGAAAGGATTGCTCTTTGTGTGCTCTGAGGACTTAGGAATTTGTACTAGTTTCAGCTAAAAAGCAGCTTGTTTTTATAAATAACTTTTGAGTGAAAGAGGTGCTGTCCTTGCTGGTTTAGATTAGCTTTCCTCACATGAAAACACCAGCCTAAATTTCAAAGGCTATCACTTGAAGCATTCATGACCTTTAAACTTTGAACTGAAGGTAGACTAGCGGAAGCATTACTCATTTGCTGCAAAATGACACTTTAAGGTAGCTATTCTGAGGAAACTGGACTGACAACTCAGATTTGGCTCAGGAAAAACAGGACATCTGCTGCTTGTTAGAGACAAAAACTAACTGCGCAAACATTCCCAGAGCTGTGACTGCTTTGGTATCTTTATTGCCTGCAGGCAGGTTGTACATCCCCTAATCACTCAGCAGCAGCAGAGGAATTACTGATTGACAGCAGGACACCCATGGCACATGTACTGTAACCAACTTGTCAGAATTGTCTATGTTTATTTCCCACAGCATTCGTCAAACTCACATTCATATCTGTACCATTTATCTTTCCTTAACAGAAATCAGCTTGAACTGACCTTACACTATCTTGACCTGAACATTGTCTGACAGGAATTTATTTTACAGTGACAGAGGTCTCTTACATGTGGCGAGATAGCCATGCTATAATGCTCGTGACCCTCAGTCAGTGTGTATTTATTTGCCATACAGAACGCAGAAAGAGAACAGTGGTAGTAAAATGTGTCATTAGGATTCTTCTACTTTTGCTTCAGCAAAGTCATATAGATTAAAATCATATTATTGTTCATTGCAACCATCAAATAAAATAACACTTTAATTACATGTATTCTGAATAAAATATTGGGCCCATAATCATGCTGCAATTACCATGTGGCAGTAGGTAATTAGAAACCATTAGCGTTAGTAGAAAAATTCCATCCACCACACAGATATAATTACAGTGCCATTATTACAGTTCAGGTGCTCTATGGACAGGTATTAAGCCTTGTGTTATGTGCAGCTTTTAGTGTAGGCCTGCAAAGTTTTGTTCCAGCCTTTAGTTTGAATAAAAGCTTTGCATTGTTTGCTTATGTGTCACCAATGTGTGCTCCACAGGGCTAATTGCCCTCATCTTTCAGCATGCCTGTGAACATTACTAACTCAAGGATGTGCTGCTTGACTCTTAAGCTGTTTGCAGATGGGTAATAAAGTGTGCTAAGCTCATTTGAACCATGCCTTTTAAATGTTCCGCTCTGTGCCAGGGGAACTATAAAACCGCATCACTGCTCATGTGAGACACGTTCTTGTGCAGCGCCAGAAATCACAGCTTAGTCTTTCCATCAGATTATTTTGTCCCAGAAGTAAGATATACTGTATTAGAGCATGCGCTATGGATAGATGGATGGTTGGCTGGCTGGCAGGGCTGATCTTTTGATCGATAAATTTGCACAGGAGAATGGAAAATTAGTTTAAAGCCGTTTTCAGAAAAAGTGAATAAAAGACCATGTAGAAAAGGCTATGCAACCAGATGGTAGATTACATACACAGGTAGGAAAAACACTACCTCTGCCCATTTGCACCAGCAAGCATAAAGGAGTATTATTAAGAGTGGCAAATAATATCAGCCACCCCAAAAGACCCCGAGGAGGAGAAGAGCACCAGTATACTGAGACGTTTACTGGCTTATTCATCTATAAATTGGGCACACATCATTAAAGAACTTGGTGACCCAGACAATACAAATTTTAATATAACAAAACTAACACATTCAACCTGCTTTACATGTTACATATAATTAAGTAAAGCCCCTGTCACACCTTAACGATTTAACCAGTGTATGCCAATGTAGGAAAAAATCTGCAAATATGCTGGCCTACGTCAAATAAGTCATTGATAAGTTTTGTATAAGTAAGAGCATGCTAAAGTATGCTAGTATATGTTGCAGTACTACGAGGTTTCCGGAAAATTTTGAGCATGCACAAAACTTCTGATGTATGCTAGCGTACGGCTCATATGTCCCACATATGCGGGCCATATATTGCAGGTACGTTATGCCAGTGTTGACTCATGTTACTCATAGGTAGAAATACTTCAAGATAATGTCTAGCGTACCAAAAACATATTATTAACCTATAACTAACATTTTTTTAACCTATGTGTAACATATATCGAACTTACCTCCTATGCATATTGATATTTGTACATGTATTTGAGGTGTTCCAGCTGTACTGAACATGTTTCTGTCATACAGCTACCATATAATGGCGTATGTGCTACATTTAAGGGAAGTGGTATAAATGGGCTTCAAGTTGTGAATGCTGGCAATACACTGGCATTTGTTGGTATTATGTTCTATATATATTAGAAATATGTTATGTATATGTCCATTTAACATTATTGTTCTGCGTATACCAGCATTTTAGAGGAATCTGGATGTGTCGGCATAAGCTTGTTATATTGTCATGGTATGACAGGGTCCTAAGGAGAATATATATGATTGTGATGCATTAAAAATTCAGAACCTTTGCTTACTTTGGGAATGTTACAACCTAATCTCTGAAACAGAGCTAAGATGTAGATTAATGGGCATCTTTTTCAGATTATCATTATAGGAAAAGGTTTCTTCGTGGTCTGCCTGACTAACTCTACTTTGTTTCTTACAATGAGCCTTAAGACTTCATGCAAACTCATATCTGTCAGCGTCTGATTTCGAGAATAAGGGAATTTTCATCACCCCTACCACTGTCCACCACTTACATGCAGATCAGGCAGAAATTCACTATTAACCATCTACTTAATATTAAAAAAATGATATTAAAAAAGATATATCAGTGTAGGTCCAAGACTAGACTTCATATTTTTCTGGCCTTCAAAAAAAAAGTGCTATCATGCCTATATACTGTCCATTCTGGTTTCTGTTGAGATTGCTGGATAGCATGAGTTCAACTTTCTGTACTTGTATATGACTAGATGTTCATCAAAAATGTGATTATCTTTTCCAAGCTGGAGTTCATAAAACCCAGCAGCACATTACCATTTTGGTAACATACTTAATCAAAAGTTGTATTTCACACTCATTTTTGTCAGGAACATAGTCACAGAACAACAGCCCTATAAGCAAGCAAGATGCACTAAAAGATGTATTGTCCAAATAGTTAACTGAGCCCAACAGAGTAGAGAAAGATGCACTGCACATAAACTTAACATTACTGTTTGCTGATTTGCTGATATCAGATTTGAGAGAATACAGGGTTACCTTATCCGTCTGTCTGTCTGTCTGTCTGTTTCTCTCTATATATATCTGTCTGCCTCTTTCTCACTTTCTCTATCTCTTTGTGAACAGATTGATCAAAGTTGTAAATAATGGCACTGGTTTCACACGAAGGGAAGTTAAACGATTCCATATTTCATGGAGTTACACACAAGTTGTGTAATGTGCTTATAGGGCTGCTGCCCTTCTTTTCTCTAATGTGTTTTCCAGAGGCAAAAAATAGAAAATACCATAAATAGGCCCGGTATTTTTTGTTTTTCTATTTATTAGTTTTCTTTTTTCACAAGGTTAAATACAGGACATTCATGATAAAATATTCAAACAGGAGTACAAAAATAGAAGAAAAGAAAGACAGGAGGTTTGCCAGGTGAACGTGAGCTCATGACCAGGGTCAGGTATGAGTTATCTTAAATACTACAAAACCTTACTTTACCATAAAGGAGTGTCTTTTTTTTCATTTTTAACTTTTTTCTTGGCTCACATCAGTGATTATTTTTTTCACCACTACACCACTCTGATGTTACTTTTTAGTCACCTGTAATACACATCAAGCCAGCAGGATCTGTTTTCTCATAGGGCAAGCAATGAATAAAAACTATTTTGTTAAATCTGTTCACTCTGGATATTTGAACAAGCCTCCGATGACTCATAAATGGCATTTTAATTCAAAATAGTGAATTTACATATTTTATTTAATATGACACTAGTCTGAGTCCGCAGCTATGTTATCTTGACTATCAGAGAAGCTGGCTTATAATTTGTGACATGACCGCAGATTCCAGTTCGCTATTACAGAAGAAGATATCATTATCATAAATACATGGTAATCAGAAACATTTCTCTGTTACTGATGACATAATCATTTTATTCTGTGATTTTGACAAAAAGTTGTCACATTATAGGTTAAATTAAAATATGTCTGACCATAAGTTATCATAGCAAAGCAGCAAACGATTTTCAGTTCAGTAGCTAAAAGATTTGGTTTAGGTTATAGGAAAATGTGATGAGAACATATTTTTGGTACAAGACTTGGCATGAAACACGGTCTTGTGTTATAAATATAATTATGTTTTTTTATTTGTGCACACAAGACAGCACTGCACCTGCTATTTCAGTTGGAAATATATTCATAAATTTAAACACCACAGATCAGTGAAGTGAAATATCCTTTCCAAAATTAGTAGGGGAGACAACCAAGTTGGGTAAATAGTTTTTAGTGATGCATGGATTAACCTATAACCTGCAGGACCTAATTATATACAGTAGGTCCAAGTGGTTTCTGCTTTAATAGCTTCAGGGGGGATGTTGTCTATTCCTCCTGCTTTTCCAGTTTTCAATTGTTTTATTGCAGCATTTACCTCTGTTCTAGTTATACTTCCTGTCTTGATATTAAGAACTGGCGTCCCTACTAAGTTAGGTGGGTCTGTTGGAGGGTGTCTGTTTAGCACTTCCTGAAAATGCTCTTTCCAGCATTTCAATTGTTCTTCAGGTTTAGTAATTACATTGCCATTTTTATCTTTTACTGGTGCATTAGAGTTTGGTCTTCTGCCACTTAGTTGTCGTGGACAACATCTCTATTGATAAACTTCACCAAATACTTAACAAAATATGGAATGAAGAACATATACCTGAAGACTAGCGAAAAGGAATCCTTGTAAAAATACCAAAGAAATACGACAACTCCATCTGTAGCAATTGGAGAGATATAACTTTG
>VUQH01057372.1:0-11691 GCA_015106775.1 Etroplus canarensis
GCTTTACGGAGGGTTTTTTATAGAGTAACAAACTATTTCTCCAGGCCAGATGAAGGTGTTCTAAATTAGTGGAACGCCATTTCCTCTCCAGTTTACGTGTTACCTGTTTTAAGACGCGTGTTTGAGAATTAAATCAGGGAGTCAAACCTCTCTGATTCGTTACTTTCTCAGAGGAGCTACAGTATCCAGAGTTGTACGTAGTGAGGTTGTAAAACTGTTAACAAGACAGTCAATCTCAGAGCAAGTGAAGTTTAGGTAGCTGTCCTGCATTGTGTTGGCATATGGCATTGAAGTAAATAATGGAGAAGGTAGAATCATTTCTTTAAATTTAGTTATAGCACTGTCCGATAAACATCTGCTATAGTGAAAACTTTTCCCCCGCGCTGTGTAGTTCATTATTGTAAACTCAAATGTTATTAAGAAATGGTCAGACAGAAGGGGATTTTCAGGAAATACTATTAAATGTTCAGTTTCTATGCCATATGTCATATTCCCCCCTTTAAAGGGACTGGCCTAATCCAACAGAGGTCCAGCTGGTTGGTTGCAGCAGTGTGACAGTTAGTAAAATGGAGATGACCTGAGTGCAGCTGATGTGTCAGTGATTGTAGTATAAAAACAGCTGTGTCTGGGAGGTCCAGTCTCTGCTTCATCAGTATTCTTGTTATTGCAAATTCTTGTGGAAAAAGCCAAATTATATTGACCATGGTTTTATTTTTTAAAGCAATAAAAGGGTGAAACATCCAGTGGGGGCGAATACTTTTCATAAGCATTTTATGCGTCTCAGTCTCTGGAATTGTACATAAGGGATGTTCTCAATAAGCTATGGGAAATTAAAACTGTCCTCATGTAATATGGTGTTGCAGTCAGTTGATTTTCTGAAGATGGTTGCGTGCACGTATTCTTGATCTTCCTTTTAGATCTGTAGATCCAGAAGGTTGATAACTCGTGCAGGACTGTAGAAGGTCCTTAACCTGGTATCTGCTCCTTTCTGCAAGGAAGAAATACTATTAAATGTTCAGTTTCTGTGCCGTATGTCCGGACAAGATCAAGAGTGTTACTGAAATGGTGAGTTGGTTCATTTACATTTTGTAAGAAGCCAGTCACAAAATTGGAGATGTGGTTCCACACCCTTGAAACTCCTCCAGCAGCTAGCCAGGACCCTGTAGATGGTGTAGGCCAAAATAGCTTAGCCCCTGTTAGCTGTCCCCCAGCTAATTCCGATCAGCCGGGAAACCAGGTCGGCTGGTAGAAGCCAGAAGCAGAAATGACGTTTATCATAAACAAAGCCAAATGGAAGAAATTTCTCACTCTCACTCCTCTTGGGATCATATCCTCCCTCCATTGATCAGACAAAGTGACTGTATGTGAATGTATCCTTAATTCTTTCTCTGGTAACTTCTGGAGCTCAAAGAACAGCTTACATGAGTCTGCTGACTGTGGTGGCTCCTGATCCAGATCCAAATGTGTCTTTAACAATAATGATCTTGCCCTCATCCGTGGTATAGAAGAATGACAAGTGAATTTCAACTTGAACAGAGGGGGAAAAATAACCGGTTGCAGCAGATGGCTGCCCCTTCCTGAGCCTGGTTCTGTTGGAGGTCTCTTCCTGTTTAAAGGGAGTTCTTCCTTCCTACAGTCACCAAGTGACAAGTGATGTGTGAAAGCAAAGCACTTCACTTACAGATTTGTGTCCCAAAATCCACAGAACCCCCACAACTATACTGCCGCTTAGTTAAGTGGCTCTCCACAAGATTAAAGTTAAACTCAGCTCTTCCCAGTGTTGTCCATGTTTGCCAATGTGAAAATGAGGTGGAATAAAACGAAATCATGTGACAGTGGTGTCTGGTTGGTGATTTGCTACATAGTCCAGTCGTCCTTTGATGCCCCTTTAATACCACCAATAACCAATAGCATCGCCTCCGGGTAACAAGAGTAACGTGCCATGGTTAAGGTAGCATCTGTCCTCCGTCCAAACACAAATACCTCAGAGCACTGAAGGTGAGAGAGAAACACACACACTAGGAGTTTCTCATGTCCATCATGAAGAGACTTTCACATACCGACAAACAAGAAATAATTTAGCTTTACTGTAATGAACAATTCAATCCAGTTTTATTTATATAGCACCAATTCACCACAAAAGTCGCCTCAAGGCGTTTCACACAGTAACACAAGCGGACAGATAGCTGCTGAACAAAAGTCACGTTTGATGTCTCCTGTTTACCTTTGAACTATAGCCGTACAGTCTGTTTCTTTGTAAAATATCTCACCTGTCCTCTGCTCTTCACCCTGTGCCTCCCCACAAGAATTCATGATGGGGAAAAGTTCCAGAAACGAGATAAACAGTCACATTATGCTGAGATTTTAAAATCCATCCAACAATCAGCAGTGTTCTTGTTTTCTGTCATTTGATGATAATCAGTGGCTCCACGATCACACACATTACCTTTAAAATGTGCCGAAGTCCCAGCATGAAGTGTTCCTGTGCAGCCACGCACACACACCCAGACACGTCTGTACTTCAAGCTTCTGTTAATGTGGAGATGAAGCATGAAACTCTAGTGTGGCAGAGCCAATTTATTATGATTTATCTTAAAATGACAATATTCATTTAATTTATGAGTGGAGAAATGAGCCAAAAATCACCTTGATTGACGAGCTGTCACCATCACTTTATCACCAATCACTGAGGCCATCGTCCACCAGCACGGTCCTGCTGTGGTGATTGGTGATGGGTAATTAATGGATCCGGAACACCACCTCTATCACTTGCTGGACATGCAGCTGCCACAGGGATAGAGACGGACATTTTTCTACCACTTCAAACCATAATACCCACTTTCAATTTCAGCTCCTTCTTGTTGTATTTAGCTTTTGATTTATTGATCTCTTTGCTTTTTTGTATTTTCTGTTTAACTGAACTCATTCATTTGGCATATTTATTTTATTGAGCTTAGTTATTTTTCATATTAGGACTGCATTAACAGTAATTTCTCAACTTCTGGGATTTATAAAGTATTTTTAAAAAATGTAGTTTTTGTTCACAATCTGGGATGAGTGAAAGCACATTGTTACAATAACTGAGTCCAATCTTCTCTGGCCTAATCTAGGATAAAGAATCTCCATGCCCAGATCATTGAGAAGGATGCCATGATCAAGGTGCTCCACCAGCGCTCCAGGAAGGAACCTATTAAGTCTGATGGGCCATCTGCTATGAGGCCCTCCAAGTCCCTGATGTCCATTTCCAATACTGGCTCTGGTAGTTCAGGACTGCTGTCTCACAGCCTGGGACTGAGTAGCTCACCAATCACTGAAGAACGCAAGGATGCTAGTTGGAAGGGCAGTCTGGGTAAGAACCAGCAGCTTTTACAGCTATTGCAGAGCTTTTAGGCCATTTTAAGTATTGCAGCTGGAACAGTTCTATGAGTGAGACATCGGTTGTAGCCACTAGGACTGTTAGTGCTTCTGAGGAACACTTGTTCTAATATTCCTCCAGGGGTTCTGCTGGGTCCCGAGTTTCGCACTGAGTCTCTCAGGACAGAGTCGATGTCATCATCACCCTCCCCAGTACTTCCTTCCACCCCGATGACTGCAGGCCACTCAAAGACGGGCAGCAGGGACAGCTGCACACAGACCGACAAAGGTCAGAGTCAGGACACCAGCAAGTCCAGCACTCCAGCCCTACAGAGCATGACGCTGCCAGCTCGCCTGTCCAGCCCCAGCCCTGTCTACATCCCTGACCGCATAGCAGGTCAGCCCACATCTGTCTTTCAGATAGATAGTAACTACCCCACTAGGTGTATTTTCCCTTCAAAAATGGCCTTTTTTGTGTGTTAAAAAAATAAGTCAGCTGGCATTTATATGGTGCTTTTCTACTGTTATTGAGTACTCAAAGCTTTGGCCACATTCACCCAATCACACACAAAATATACGTTCATTCTATGCCTTTGAATGCCTTTTACCTGTCGCGCAGGTACAGTCACACTGCCATGGATGGGTTGGGGTTATCAGGGTTAATTTGGATGCCAGTTTTGTGTCTATAGACACTTCCACATTCAGATTAGATGAGCTGGTAATCCAGTAAATAATGAACAAAAAGAATTATTTGATTTATGATATTTTATGATTTCATTTGTCTAACTGTTGTTTACCACAACAGTTCCCTCAAGGCCCCTTATTCTGAAATGTAACACCCCTGCATCAGGTGTAAAAATCTCGTTGGCACTATGATTACTTATGATGACGTACTTGGCAGCTGTAGGGAGGAATAATTCCCTTTAAAACAAGAGACCTCCAGTGGAACCAGGGTAAGGGAGGGGGCATCTGTTGCATCTACCTGGGAGTGAAGGTAGAGAAGACAGGTAAGAAGAGCACAGAGACATACGGAAGAGAGTAGACAAAGTTAACCCTTTAAGTTCGGAAATTAAGACAGGTCGCGTGGTCCTCCTGTCTTTTTTTTTTAAAAATAAATTGGTCAGGAAGTGTCCTTTGTGTAAAATATTTTGTCCATTTTTCAGGAGAAATATAATTTTCAAAATTTGGCAAATATTTTTCATTATTATGATGTAAGATTAAAGCAGTATGTAATAATAGAAAATATTCTTTACAAACAATCTTTCTTTATGAACCTTTTCAACGATAGTGACAAAGATGAACTATGATGAAAACACTGCAAAAACACTCCAAAACTCTCAAACAGTGGGTACATGGTAAATGGACTGGTACTGCTATAGCGCTTTTTTACTCTTAACTGAGCACTCAAAGTGCTTTTCACTGCAAGCCTCATTCACCCATTCACACAGTGCTTTATTCTACGCATTTAACTATCATGCACACATTCACACTCTGATGGATTTGGGGTTCCGTGTCTTGCCCAAGGACACTTTGGCATGTGGACTGGAGAAACCAGAGCTCGAAGCCCAACCTTCATGTTGGAAGACGGCCCGCTCTACCTCCTGAGCCACAGCCGCCCACATCAAAATATTAGTTACACAGAAAAAAGCGCTAAATACGCAACAAGTTGACTCTCTGCTGCTGCTTTCCTGCTCTGCTCACTGCCCCCAAACATGAACTCCCATGACTGCCATAATGTACTGTATAGGAATGGAAAGTACCGCTTCTCAACTTTTAGAATCTGGTAGAATTGTGTCGGTAGTGTGAATGGTTGAGGAATTATGCCTGTCACGCTGTCAGCAGTGACACCGTCAGACTGAGTGTTAACGGTAACTGGGGTGGCAACTATGAAAGTTTTGGAAAAGTGCTCACTGGATCTTAGTAGGTTCTGCAGCAGCTGAGTTTGGTATAACAAGGTGTGGTTCAGGGTCGCCAGAGTCAACTTAAACACTAAGATTTAGTGTGCCCGAAACACCTCCAATGAGAGGCGTCAGGGGGCGTCCTGATCAGATGCCCGAACCATCTCAACTGTCTCCTATCAAAGTGGAGGAGCAGCAGCTCTACTCTGAGCCTCTCTGGGATGACTGAGTTCCTCACCCTATCTTTAAGGGTGAGTCCAGCCACCACTTTGAGTGCTCAGAGTAGAAAGGAGCTGTTCTGGTTGGCCAGCGCTTAAAAAAATACCTCCGATACAGCTGATCTGCGTAGTCCCGCTTTTCACACCGTTGCCTTTAAACTTTGTGTTGTAGCTAACATTCTTCCACAGATGGGAGCGAAGCACATGTCTTTCTGCTGGTCATTATATTTACCATAAATGTATAGTAAATGTAGCATTTTACTGTGATACAGCTCCTAATTGACATAATTTTGGTGCTAACACTTGGTATTCCCTACAAGACTAAAGGTTTACAGGTGGGGTGGATTAGAGTTTAGAAGTGTTCTTATATTTCAGTGCTGTTTGTTATCTTTGTGTAGATGCACAAGTGTTTCACAGCAGCACTCTGGAGCGTAGGATCCCCATCCAGTCCCACCCACAGCATCAGGCAGCTCCTCAAGTGCCCTCTACCCAACAGGAAGCAGACACAGATATGGTGGAGATCCTTATCTGACCACAAGATCTCTGGAAAAAAAAATCGTTCAAATGCACAACTGTATGGCAGCTCTGTTTGAAGGAACATCACAGAAGACAAAGTATTCCAGCTCATCCTGCAAACCTGCAGCTGTGTTTGGGCTGAGAGAGTTTCATACCTTTGTGTTTACATGTGCATTCATTCATTCATACATTCATTCATTCATACATTCATTCGTTCAAACACTTCCAGACTGACTGGGATCAGTACACAACATCACCTTCTTTCTTTCTCTTAAATCATTGTTATCAACATCTTAGGTAAAGTCAAAGAGTGAAGAGAAAAAGCAGAACTGCAACATCCAGCTGTCTCATCTTGGCTTTTGACTTTTTCTGAATGTGCGTCTAAATGAAGTGGTGACTGGAAATTAAAATGTCACTCATCGAGTATATTTATTTTTTTTCAATGCAACTTTGTAAAATTCCTTTGGCACTGTTGTGTTCACAGTGGCATTGGGTGAGGGTTAACTTAGTGGTGTTGAATGGAAGTTTAGGAGTTAGACAGGTTAGCCAGGACTCAAATAAATCCCGTTTCATTTGTTGAGATACAGTTAACATTATTGATGGTAAATATGAAAAGGACTGGGCAAAGTTGAAAGCCAAAATCCATGAACATACAGTAAGGTCCATAAGTTTTTGGACAATGATATTTTTGATCATTTTGTCTTTATATACTGCCACAGTCTATTTTAAATCAAACAAAAAGATTTAAGCGCAGACCTTCAGCTTTAACTAAAGGAATTCATTAACTGTTCAGGAATTAAAGCCATTTTTATACAGTCCTAAATTTTCAGAGGCTCAAAATTAACTGGATGAGCTTCAATCACATCCTGATTGTTTGATTTAAAATCTGCTGAAGTGGTGTACGTCCAGAAACTTTTTCATTTAACTGTACATATATGTATGTTTAGCTGTACATGTAAAGTTAAGGCTTTGATCATTTCTGCCCTGGGGGTTCAGTGTCACTGTTAACTACATTACTGTGTCACACTGTTAGTATTTCAGCACATTGTGAAACATTTGCCAAGTTTACCATGTGACTTTTTCTCCTTTGCAATGTTAAAGCCAGTAAGAGAGAAACTCGTTGCTGCACCACCTGTAAACGCTCTACTATAGACTGGTGGAGGTGGGTGGAGGTTAACTTCAACAGACCAAATGTACTGGCTGGCTTTTGTTGCATTTATTGCACTACTTAGTTTATAGGATTTTTATTTGCTTAGACTTTAACTTGTCTGCCATTAGATACTTTATTTACATGTAATTTTTAAAATTTTTACAACAGTCAGAAATGACATTTATTAAATTCGAATTATTATAAACTGTATTATGCTTAAACATTTTGAACGTGTAAATTCACAGTGTACATGTACTGGCCTGTGTAACTGTGATGAGGAGCTGAGAGCTCAGTCTTTCAGCTGTGTTACATTGGAATGTTTTGATAGCAGACTTTATTTTTGCGCCACTTTTACCGCAAAGTGACCGGCATTGCATTTGTCCATTTTGGCACTTGGATAACTGTCACATGCTTACTTCAACAAGGATTTGGACAACTGGTGCTGGTGATCTCTGTGGCACGTTAACTAAGCAGAACTGTCTGTTTTCACTTAACTGACTGATTGCACAAAGCTGCCTCTGCCCTGGAGGGAAACTGCAGAGCTGGTAAACATTTTTTGCCACTAAAAGCTGATTTAAATTTAGTTTTCCTACCATTTCCTGTCATTTTCCTTTTATGTATTCAAAACTGTACTTGGATGATTTATTTTACTAAAACTTTTTACTTGGTCAAGCAGAGAGTGTTTGATCAATTTCTAAAAGATCATCAGAGTAGTAAGATTTCTTCTTTAAACTACCTGAATTTGAAGTAGGACTCAGTAAACACATGCTCTTTACAAAATGTGTCCAGGTGACAGAAATGATATCTGTATGCTCTGGTTGCTCATAGGTCTGTCCAGCTGCACCCACATTCATGCTGGCAGACGTTGACGGTTTATGATGTCACATTGAAGTGAGGTGTTCATTTGTCTGGAATGTGTTTTTGACCTGCTGCTGAAGCCCGTGATGAGCCCAGTGTCACCAAGTTAAGTTGAAGCCATAAAAAAAAAAAAACCAGAGCTTTGCTTTTCTGATGTATATGGCTAATATTATAGTGAAGTTAATATAGTTGGATTGAAGATGTCAAAAACCAAAAACAAAAAACCAAAGAAGGTAAGAATGGCAAGCAAAATAATGTAATTTCAGAGGTTCAGAAAGGTAATTTCACTAAAGAAATATGTTTTAACATAACATAAGTAGAAATATACTGATAAGTTAAGTCTTTTTCTTCTTCTTTGGCTGCTCCTGCTAGGGGTCGCCACAACGGATCATCTGCCTCCATCTCACCTCATTCCTTGCATCCTCTTCCCTCACACCAACCCTCTGCATGTCCTCTGTGGTCTTCCTCTTCTCCTGCCTGGCAGCTCCATCTTCAACTTCCTTTGTCCAATATGTCCACTATCCCTTCTCTCAACATGTCCAAACCATCTCAGCCTGAGCTGTCCCTCTGATGTACTCATTTCTAATCCTGTCCATCCTGGTCACTCACAGTGAACATCTCAACATCTTCAGCTCTGCCACCTGTCTTTTTGTCAGTGCCACCGTCTCCAAACCATACATCATAGCAGGTCTCACTACCGTCTTGTAAACCTTCCCTTTCACTCTTGCTGCTATCCTTCTGTCACAAAGCACCCCTGACACTCGTCTCCACCCTGCCTGCACTCTCTTCTTCACCTCTCTTGTTCTCTTACCGTTGCTTTGGATGGACACTAAATATACTGTGACATTTGACCATTACTCAGTGTGGTCAGCTAAAATTAACACTTTTCCCCCCTGCAGAAATCCAGTCCTGGGGTCAAATGTGTAAAGAATATTTATGCACAAAACCATGCTGTGATGCACTCCTCTTCTTTAACTCTGCCAGGTTCCTTTGCTTTGAACTTTCAGCATTGATATCCTGTGTTCCCCTGTTTGTTCAACAGTCCTTCTGTTCGTGATTGCCAAAGTGTGATCTTTAAACTTAACACATTTTCTGTTCTCCACTTTTCTGGTGAGTGTCTTACATTTGGTCAAATTACCCTTCTTTTTTCTGTTCTTTTTTTTCTTTTTTTGCCATGTCATGAGGTAGAGAAAGTAGGTCATGTCTGCTTACATTCATGGCTATAGATGGAAAGGAAAATCATGTTCATGTGTGAAAATTTACAACTGAGATTTTTAAGAGGGCCATACATATGCACAGATTTATTGTTACTGGTTGAGATATGTTATTCATCAGCATGTAAAAGTTTATGGAACTGAATGAGAAAAGCACAATGCAGTGTTAATGTATGTATGTGTTCATTCATTTCTTCCATTGATGGCATATTTTTACTTTTATTATAAAATATCTATGTTGTCATGTGGGCTCAGTTGAAAACTTGATGACAATGGACCCTGTGGAAAGCCTTAGGCCTCAGGTGGGATTACTGAATATTGATGGCAGGCTTTGGACTACGAGCTTTATTTTCCCATTGACTTCAGTGAAGTTACTGAAAGATTCCAAGCTTGAGATGAACAAAAATCAGATTATTCTGAGATTCTGATGCTCAGATCAAAATACAAAGATATTTCTAACTTAACTGACTGCACAAGATTAAATGCCAAATCCTGGAATGCATCATAGGGATGTGCTACTGTGTCAGATTTTAGTCTTGTCCAAATTGAATTCTGGTTTTGCAGCTACACAAAACTGGTCTTATCAGACCAGTAGTAGTTCTCCAGTCTGAGGTAGGATTTAGAAAACCAGCATTTATTCACATTTGAGATGTTGTAATAGAACCTTTTATATTAATGCTTAAAAAAAAAAGACACTGTTTCCAAGACACGTGCTGAAATTCTTCAGATTAAAATGGAAATTCATTAAATTCAACATGTCCTGTTAATGCAGGCTTACTTGTTAACATTACCCTCATAGCTTGTATCAGTTTCAAAGTGTTTGTGTTGTACAGTCTTTGATTCTTTTAGTAAAACCAAGTTTAGACTGAAGCAAGTGGTGTTTTTATCATCCCACCTGAGAACTCCCTAGGTCCTGCCTGACCTGTATTAAAGCATTCCAAAGCTTAGTCCACCATGTATATAGCTGCTTTTTGTAAACCTCCCAAAACATTTTTTCACTCCTACAACCTATGCAATTATTTCCTGAACCCAAATCATATTAGATGTGCCTCTGAACCTGCCATAAAAAAGATTATTTGTTGCGGACATGCAGAGAATTTCAGTCTTTGTCAGGTACTTGTCAAAAGATTTGTCAATAAATGATTAGCTGTGCATGCTAACACAACATCTTTACTACATATGCATTTACTACACATCCTAATGAACTGTTTTCTGATAAATGCCTGGTCAAGAACAGCTATAGGTAAGATGTTTTCTGCCTACATGCTGCTTAACGTTATTGCTGTACAATCACATTTCACATAAAAGCAATTCTTTACCTATTATTTTTTACAATAACATTATACTTTATTGTATCATGGTATGAAGTCATTAATATTTTTATGTATTGCCTTGTTTTGACCATGTCCCAAATAACCAGTCTCCAAATGTTTCATGAGTGAGTGAAGTGAGTAATAATTTAATTCTTGTTCAATAAATGAATGCTGATGCTTTTAAGGTTTTTGCTTGTCATTCGCGTTTCACAAGTTCTTGAAGTATCTCCAAAATGTGAGTAGGAAAAAAATCATGACATGCCTTTTCTCCCTCTTCTGCTCAACAGTTATTTCATTGTTTTTTCTAACAACAAAAACCAGCAGAGTAGTCTAACTTTTGAGGGGCGACAATATTTCAATTGGTCCATCCATCTTCTTCTGCTTATCCAGTTCAGGGTTGCGAGGGGCGCTGGAGCCTATCCCAGCTGTCATAGGGCAAAAGGTAGGGTACACCCTGGATAGGTCACCAGTTCATCGCAGAGCCAACACAGAGGGACCATTCACGCTCACACCTACGGTTACAATCACCAATTAACCTAACCCTTCTGCATGTCTTTGAACGCCAGAGCACCTGGAGAGAACCTACACAAACACGGGGAGAACATGCAAGCTTTACACTGATGGGCCTAGGCTGGCCGGCTGTTGAAATCGAACCCACCGGACCACTGTGCTGACCCCCAGCAGCCTAAACCTATTGCAGCATAACTAAGCCCTAACAATAAGCTTTATCAAAAAGGAAAGTTTGAAGCCTGATCTTAAAAGTAGAGAGGGTGTCTGTCTCCTCAAGACAAACTGGGAGCTGGTTCCACAGGAGAGGGGCCTGATAGCTGAAGGCTCTGCCTCCCATTCTACTTTTAAAAACTTTAGGAACCACAAGTAGGTCTGCACTCTGAGAGAGAAGTGCTCTAATGGGAAAATATGGTACAATGAGGTCTTTAAGATAGGATGGGGCCTGATTGTTCAAGACTTTGTAAGTGAGTAGAAGGAATTTAAATTCAATTCTTGATTTAACAGGGAGCCAATGAAGAGAAGCTAATATAGATAGCAATGAATTACAATAATCAAGCCTAGAAGTAATAAATGCATGAACTAGTTTTTCAGCATCACTCTGAGACAGGAAGTTTCTAGTTTTGGTGATATTGTGGAGTTTGCCTGTTCTCACCTGGTTTG
>VUQH01057376.1:0-13357 GCA_015106775.1 Etroplus canarensis
TAAAATAGCTTGTCTAACAAAATGGTTCATATTCATTATGTGTATCATTGATTAAGTGATTTCAGCAGTGTGTTTTGTTCATAAGAGACCTGTGAACAATCAGCTGTGCTTGGAGTGCAGTGGGATCAAAGACTTTTGGTGCTCACCTGTGTGAGCAGCTGTATTGTTCAGGAGTACAATACAAACACATAAAAAGGAGCAGTTTAGTGAGGATTTAATGCATTTTGACTCAGTTTATAGCAAAATTTTAATTTTAAAGTGAGCTTGAAAAACTGAAGTAATTTTGGTGGTTAGACTGCAGTGAATCATAGAGCTGAATCCCAGATGAAACTAGTAGAGTTTGATGCGCTCCCAGGGTATCTAAAGACTAGACACAAACGGGTGGCTGATGGAGACTTTGAATGTGACACCCTGGAAAACCCAAATGAGGTAGAGAGATAGATCACAAGGATTTTAAAGAACAGGGACTGGGGGCTGATTGGCTTGGAGAACACGGGCAAATTAATGATTGGATGAGAGCAGTGACATTGCAAGGGGGAATGAGGTGAAATTGACAGTGTGGGAAAATGTAAGTGATTAATAAAACAAAGAGGAATGTTGACTGAACATGGCAGTCAGATCTTCCTTAACAGACTTGCTTAAATTGATACTTCATGTCAGAACCATATTAGTGAATCCACCTATTTTAAAGACATTTATTGATATTTTAGTTGCATTTCAGCGTCACATGAGCTGTTAAATTTGAAGCTCATCAGGACACAGTGCTTTCAAATATAGAAATCACACTTGTGGTACAGAACAGATATACATTTAGCTTTCTTGATGATACCTCATCTCTTGACAGCTTTGTGCACATGAGCATAAGCATCTGTGGTTGAGTATCTCATCACGGTATTGACTTTCACATTTTCTCATTTTCTTTGAATAACCAGTGGTGACCAAATGCCTAGCAGTCATCTGTGTGTGTGGCTCATGTGAAGTGCTGTAAATGCTCCCTGAGGTATCACTCTGTTGCTTTGTTTTATCAGTGATTACCAATATGTAAGCAGTATTATTAGATTGTGCAGCATGTTGCAGTGATTCAGCACACTGACTAAGATAATCTGGTTTTATTTATTGGTACAGTAAAACATAAATTTCCTCAGTCTTTTTAACTTCTTTCATTAAAAAGTCCACTGTGGGAGTAAGACTGGCATCTCACTGCACTAGTGAGAAGGTTTCTGTTGGCAGTAAATGTTGTCTTCTTCAGATATAGTGCATAAGGCTGTGATGCACAGGCAGATTTAGAATTACTTGTGACTGTTTTTTGTAATTTTAAATGTTTGGTCAGCTGGGCAATAAAGGTAGTGACTTTACACAGCCTTATGATAGACTGGTGATCTGTCGAGAGTGTACCCTGCCTCTCACTTTGTGAGAGCTGGGATAGACTCCAGCCCCCCAGTCACCCTGAACTGTAAGTGGAATAAAATGGATGGATTGATGGACTATTATACATCTATTGGATTACAGACACTGCAACATGCAGACTGGAGGTGCCCAGGAGGGAATTAATGACCCTCCGATTATGGCTGGTGTAGCTCCTGAACCACAGCTGCTGACCCCCATAGTTACCATGCTAATGTTAAAACTAACTACTGTACAGTACTAAATACATTGCATATCCTGTAGCTCATTTAAAATGAAACCCACTCTGTGTTTTACTAAAAAAATAAATAAAACAATTAATAATCAGCAGAAAAACAAAACTTTTACAAGATAATAGACATTTTCTATTGAATATCAGAATCAGAATCAGAACACTTTATTAATCCTCGGGGGAATACATGTGAGCAAAGGCAACTGTGATCTTGTTGAAGGTCCAGATACTAGAGCCATAAATCTAATGGCTGATGCAGGAAAAAACAGACTATAAATAGAAGTCTTTTATTTGATACATTTAGGGGAATTATAACTTTGAGTAAACTTGCAGTACAGGACATGCAGCACTACATATTAAATAGGAGTCCTAAAAGCCGGGGTGAAAGGTGGAGCAGGCAATGTAGAAACAATATATTCCTGATCTGATATATAAAAACATTTTTTATAAATGTGAAAAAGAAGGGACAATGGATCCACATGTAATGAGTCATACTGATGCTAAAGCTGCACTGAAACCCATGTTAATGAAATTCTTTTTTGTGGGTCTGCAGTTCCTAGAGGCAAAATGAGACACAGAGCAACATTCTTGTTGCAGGTTTTGCAGTCTACCAACACTGAATGGTTGAGTTAAATCCTCCCACAGCATACTGCAGTGTTTTCCTTTGTTGTTTTTTTGTTTGTTTGGTTTTTGTTTTTTTCTTGTTCAGACAAGTATTGCTAAAGCAACAGTGAGAAAAATATTTCAATTAACTGTGGTTACGCAGAGAACAGCAGTCAGGTGCACAGAGTTTTTTTTTTTTCTGTGAATATGAATTGCGGGTCAGCACCGTATTCTCTTGCCGTTTTGTTCAAGTCCTGGTAGTAATGAACAGTGAATAATATTATTAGACCATGCAGTATGTCTCACTGAATAGCAATGTTCCCCCCAGGTAATCTGACTTCTCTCAGATGAAAGGCCGACTGTGGCTCTTAAACACACACACACACTGACCCACACCTACACACTTACATGCACTCACACAGTAAGAACCTCAACTGCCTCTGTCTGTCTAATGTGTTTCATTAAGATCTCTATTTTCCCAGTGGGCATGATAGCTGTGCTGTAAACAGAAAAAAAATGTCTGTTTCCTCTGTGTTTGTTTTTCACGCTCTGGCGTTTGGAAGATGAAAAGCTTGAGAGGAGATGACAGAGGATTTTAAGTGTTACGCGTCGCCTTAGCAAAACACAGGGGTGTTTATACTGAATGGAGACATGTTCGCAGTAATTGTCTGTGACGTCTTTTTGTTGTTCTTCACTTTCTCGACTTCACTGCTGTTGTTTTCATGTTTTGATCAAAGGATTTCCATTTGTTGACTTTCTTCTCTTCCGCTCTCTTTCCCCTCACTTTTCTTTTTTCCATCATAAAAGTACTTGCATATCCTCGGACATAACTACAAACGAAAACACAGAGCATTTTTGTTGCCTTATTAAGCTTACTCTCCTTTCTTTTTTCCATTTTCACTAGGGCATGGTTTCACCTCACTTGCATTTACACTTACTGTTTTTTTCTTCTCTCGCTTTCTATTTCGCTCTCACGCCATCCTCTGTCTGTCATTACTGTCTCTCATGACTCATTAGCTGTTAAAAGGCTTTTGGTGTCGGACAAAAGCTGTGATGTGTCTGTAGTGTGTTTATCTAAATTCGAACTGACACCTTAGTTGCTAAAGCCCACATTGAACCCACACCTACGTTTTTACGTCATCTGTCACCTGCCACAAACTAGAACTTGGTTATCCAGTAAATCTGCATTATTTCAGTAAGTGGTTTATTTTATATATCTTGGTTTTACTACAATACAGTGAGATATGAAATAAACCATATATTTTTGTATTTTATCTTATTCACACACACACACACACACACACACACACACACACACACACACACACCACAGCAGCAAAAACAACAACCTGGGACTCATGTGTGTGTTTGTTTCCGTGGATCTATGATGTGGATGAAAGGAAGGGCATTAGTTAATATTGATGAGTGCTGCCACTCAGCTCTCCTCCTCTGCCTCCACTGAGGCTCACTTAGAGATGAGAGACATGACCTTTACACACAAGCATGTGTGTGCACACACACTAAGGTATGATTCTGCACACATATACTAACGTTCACAGAGTCACACAAAAACAAATAAAAAAGTAAGTATTGAACCTGAAGTATTTCCACTCCTAAACTATTCACACTCTAACTGTAAATGATGAAACCTGTTGTGTGTTTAGTTGTGCTTGCACATAAAACATGCATGTTGATCTCTGTATTAGTTAAAACCATGTTTGTTCATCTACAAGACTCCAACCTTAAGGCCAATGTCTGCCTTGAACCATTTCATCCCTAATGGCCATTTGGTATTCCACAAGGGTAAAGGATTCCTTGGTAACCAGCAGGTAATTCATCACACATACAAATAGGAAGAGACAGAGCAGGAAGCAAAAAACCTATTAAACTGATCAGAGTGGTAGTTGGGCTGATATGAGGAGAGAGAAAGTCTTGCATGGAAATAGAGGAAAATAATTCATAATGCACTCTCTACCAGTTATCATGGGGGCAGATGCTGTACAGTCATGCACAAATGCAAACACACATACACACACCCAGCAATTCAGTAAAAGCAAGTTATCAAACCTTTATGCTATAGAAAGACGGCTGCTCTGTACAGCTGAACTATTTCTTGGTTGTGTGTTTACCAGCCTTAGAGGTCTTTTTTTCAGTGGTTTACCTGTGTGTGTTCATGTGTGTGTGTGTGTGTCTCTGTCTCTGTATGTGAGACAGCAGGCATGATGTGTGTCTATGTTTCAAAAGTCACATCACAGTTTGCCCACTCACATTCTGGCTTCTCTGTCTGAGGTAGTGGAGTGCATCAAATAACATGCAGACACACACGCACACAATCGATCCGGCCCTTCAGACAGTCACAGTGATGGATAGACACTCCCTTGCTTCTATTTTTACATGGCAGCATTCTGTGTGTCTGTCTTCTTTATTTCACATTTACATAAACATAAAGAAAATCCCTGTATCATCATTACAAACTCAACTGTACATGTGTACTGAGAGGATATGTGCGATAGGCTGCATCTTCAGTACTAGTGTTTCTTTTTCACCTTGGTTGCAACCCAGCAGGATTTTCCTGGCTCAGCCACAGGCAGACTTCTGACTCCTTTACTTATGAAGCAGCAGTTAGTCACAGCACCACATGGCAAAACTTGCTGCCTCACACGGAGGTTCCTTTGGAGTTTTTCATTTCTAATCATACAGAAACAAGTCAAAGCAAAACCAAGTGAAGCACAGTTGTGGAGCTCGGATGTGCAGTTTCAATGCTCCAAAATATGTCACATTGTGCTTGTACTTCAGATTCTGAGCATGTTAGAAAAAAAGAGGGTTGTCCAAAGCATTAAAACATAAAGCCTTGGAAACACACAAATACATTACATCAGAATATTGACCAGCTGACCACTGAAAAAAGCACCTTATGAATAAACAATGATGGGATACGAAGTACCAGTCAAGGAAAATCAGTGCAAAAATCAAGGCAAATTAGTCCATTTTCATGTCATGTATGTCATGCAGTTTTACATTTTTATGTAATTTCAAGGGCAGATTTTATGCTATTAACCACACACAGTTACTTGTAAGATGGACTTAGGCATGTTTTAATTATTCTAGATATTTTGATATTAAGTTACTTTTGGTAACTAGACACGTGGCACGCACATGGCACTCCAAGAAATAGGTTAAACTGTTCCTTTTTCAAAAATGGTCAAGTTTATATGTGAACTGGCACATGTTTATTTTCAGCCAATTCAAAGACTTTATAGACTATAAAGAAAATATGGACATAGATTGTGGATACCAAATGCACAGAATCATTTTCAAACATTTCAAATGATTGCAGAGGTTTTTTATCCTGCCCTGTGAGGTGCAGCAGTCTTAACAAGGGAGGATTTCAATCAATGATTGGAAGAATATAAATTACTTTAAAGTAAAGTTTACTGCAACCTACTTAAGTGTAGCTAGATCACCCTATAATATAAACAAAGAATGTAAAAATGTATGTTTTGAAACATGTCCAGTCTGTGTTATAATTACAGTCATACATTCTCAATCATAACACTGTTTAGAAAGTCATTGAGTCAGGAAATGTAAGCTAGATGAGCATTCACATTACCTTTTGGCAGTGCAGGAAAAAGTTCAGAATAAGGTCAAAGCCTTCCCATCTGGGGCCCTTTGAGTTGGAGGAGTCACCAGAGGGTACTTGCTAAACAGGATCACAAACTGCCTTGAGGACGCCACTGCTGTTGCTCTTTTAAAGGGGACTTTTTGCTGTGTGTTCCACATTTATCCAGCTGTGGAAAGACTGTGTCCGTGAATACCTAGAAAATTAATAAGAAGACATGTTTGTATTTTTTAAATGTATTCTTTCTATTAATAACTCATCTGTGTCATCCATCCATCCAAAATGTGTTTATATTTCTGGCTGAGGATGGAAGAGGGGGTGCTTGAGAGGCCACATAGACTTGAAGAGGTCTCCTGATCAGTCATCTTGTATGTATAAACTTAAGAATGATGACTGTGCATGTCACCAGACAGAAAAAAAAACACCTACAATTGCAGTTAGCTCTGTGTGCTCTATTACATTGTGTTTCTATAATCCTGTTTGCAAAAAAGACGGGTCACTGTGTAAAATGTAAATAAAGGAACAGAATCCACTGATATGAGAATCTTTTTAAGATTAAAAAATACAACCATAAACAAGAGAAACAGATTTAAAATGGCCATTTTAATTAATTAATACATTTTTGTTTTGTTTTTTTTTCCCTGCAAAACAACAAAGTTGAATGCAGTTATACACAGATGAATTATTGGCAGTTACTAAGAGGCAGTTCACTCTCATTCACACAACTGTAGACATTCACATGTTTGCTACTCTTTTTGCTCATTTTCCCACAGGCTCTAATCCTCACACAAACACACACTCATTCAAATGCTCAAGGGGATGATAGGATGGGTGTACAGATGGCATACTAGAGTAATAGTCTCCATATGGGGAGGTAATATTGTCAGTGCAGTCATGTAGGGAGAAGAAGAAAGGGAGATTAGATTTGCAGAGGGTGAGAAAGGCTGGGTTTCTGTAGTACATGGATCATGTAAGGCTGGATTTGGCAATGTAGAATAACTTCTTCTATTTTTTTGCCTCTGTTCACCACCACAGTGGATTTGCAATCAGACAATCAAAATGTGATTTAAGTGCAGACTCTCAGGTTTAATTTCAGGGTTATAACAAAGATATTGCATTAACTATTTAGGAATTACAGTTATTTTATGCACACCCCCCTTTTTTCAGAGGTTCAAACATACTTGGATGCTTTTTGATATATATATATATTTAATGCCCAAAGCCTAGGACCCACGGACATCACCAAATGCTGTGTGTTTTCTCCGGTAAGATGTTCCTCAAGGCGTTTACTGTAGCTGCCTTCAGTTGCTGCTTGTTTGTGGGTCTCTCGCCCTTCAATTTTGTCTGGAGTTAGCCATTGAAGAATATTCCATTTCTTTGCTTTGAAAAACTCTTGTGTCACTTTTGCAGTAAGCTTTGAGTCATTTGTACTGCGTAGCGCCATCCAATCAGTTTATGGCTTAAACTGAGCAGAGAGTATAGTCCTGTAGACATCAGAATCCATCCTGCTACTTCTATCAGCTTCACATCATCAATAAACACTAGTGATCTGGTTCCACTGGCAGCCATATATGTCCATGCCATAACATTGCCTCCACCATGTTTGACCATGTTTGATAGATGATGTGGCATGCTTTGGATTATGAGCTGTTCCCTTCCTCCTCCATACTTTTCTCATCTCATCACTCTGGTATCAGTTAATCTTGGTTTCATCTGTCAGTTTTGTTTTTTTTTTCACTAGAACTGAACAGGCTCTTTTTGGTATTTTTTACTGGTAAAAATCTAAACTGCCCTCCCTGCTTTTGAATGAAACTAGTAGTTTACACCTTGTTGTAAAGGCATCTGTTCATTGTAAACTTTGACAATGATACAACTACCTCTTTGAGAGTGTTATTCTCTTGGCTGGATGTTTTGAAGGTGATTTTCTTAACCAAGTAAATACATTGTGATCTTTTGCCTGAGTTGTCTTCCATGGTCTTCCAGTCTTTTTAGGAGTTGGCAAGTGCTTGTGTCCGACCTTTCTCTTGTAAGGCAAATATTTGTACTACATGTGCTGAAATTCTGGACTTCAAACTATATAACAGTTTTTAAATCTTGTTGATAGGCCAAGTAAAACCAGACTTAGGATAAATAATTCACACCATGATTTTTCCCATGAGTTTTTTATGCTTTTGGTATGTATTTGATGCAGGAAGAAATGGTAAAAAGGAGTGCGCTTGCGAATAAAAAACAAAAAACAAAAATCACACCCCTAAGTCTATTGGTGGAAAAATGCACCACAACAACCAATCAACAACCAATGACATTTAGTTGCTGAGTCAAAATGAAAAAAATAAATGTAATGTTACACGGTGAGTTTGTGCTAAAAAAATGGCACCAAACAAGGCAAGGCAGTTTTTAAGGTGAAACAGAAAGGTACTGTAAATTCAAAACTAGTCATAAACTGAATTAATTATTGCAAGTCTGCATTTCAATGACATCTTGATTATTTCACTTAAATTCCAAAATGCAGTGGTGTACAGAAACAAAATTGCAAAAATTTGTGACTGTCCAAATACTTATGAACCTAACTATATAAAACAAAAGCTTGCATCACTATAGTTTTCAGTGGTTTTATTTTGCATCTCTGTGTAATATTTTCACATCCCTCATTTGGTTTAACTTGTAGCTAAATATTTTATCATAAGTTTAAAAAATGGCACTTAGCAGCCATGCTTTTGAAAGGTTTTTATGAGATTGATACTGCACATGCAGTTCTTTGCTGTTCATTTAGATGGGGGTTTAAAATACCTGTTCTTATATGTAGCAGTACAAACATGGGTCTCATGACGCTTGGCAGGACTAAATGAGAGCATGCTAGACTTTTCTTCAATGCACCTTTTTCTGCATTATAAGTCAGTCATAAATAGTCCTTGTGACACACAGCATCATCACTGGGGACTGTGGTGGCAGCAGTCATCTTCTCCAGTTCACTGTGCTGTTCACAAGCTATCCAAGAGACAGAATATATCCAGCGTATCCTGGATATCCTCTCAGTTAGGCACACCCAAAACACCATTCCCAAGAAATGTCCTGACAGAATCCTCATCACACGCCCCAACCACCTCTACTGACTCCTCTCCATGGGAAGGAATAGCGACTCTACTAGCGCAAATTCCCATGCACTCTCCAATATCCTTGAGTGGTTAAAGCATGGATAAAGAGCTGATCCAGTGTCTCATGAACAGGATGCAAACTGCATTGCTCCTCCTGAATTCAAGGTTCAACAAACAGGAAAACTTTCCTCTCCAGTACCTTGATATAGACCTTCCCTCTGCGATCTCCCTGAAGTTGGAGCACACTCTGTGGTCCCCCTTCTTAAAAAAAGGTTGATCACTACTCCAGTTTGCCAATCCAAAGGCTCTGCAAACTGGCAGAAGCGTGTCAAGCATGACAGCCCCAAGAACATACAGAACCTTGCTTAATTGAGGGTGAATCTCATCCACCTCACGTTCCCTGCCACCGAAGACTTTTTTAACTACCTTGGTAACCTCAGTCAGTATCCACATTGAACTCAGGCAGACATTTATAAATTCAAAGTCAAAGATAAACCTAAAGACTATATATAAAATAAGATGCTTTGCAGATCTGCCTTAATGCTATGTTCTTTCTGTTGACCATCAGAGTACCTCCTTTGATTGCAAAAAGGGATTTAAGGGGTTAATTATTAGTAGTACTACTGACCCCAGTTATCTCTTCATTTATATTATTACTAAACACTTCCTGATGAGATGTGAGACTCATCCCAAGCATCAAGAAGTTTCTCTTGATAATTACTGGGGGACAAAAGAGGGCAATCAGCTGATGTATGTCAACTGGGCTTTCCAGGCTATAAAAACTGGTCCAACTCATTTATTTCATCTGGAATCAACCATTTATTTTTGTTTAACAGATTATTTTTAATTTAAGTAAACCTCTTGTGTGGATTCCCTCCTTGTTACATTCCTTGAGCCACTTTGTGACAGTTTTTAATTGCAAGTTTCAAGTCTTCTTCAGTACAACATGGTGTTTATTTTGTAAATTATGGTAGACATCAAAGTAGAGTATGGTTTAGAGCACGTCTACTTGTGATTGATCAGTCGCTACCTAATGGCTGTGCAGTGTCCAGTAAGTCAGAGCTAAAATGCCACAAACCAACAGGTGCCGTCCAACTGGTCATCTATTAGTTATAGTTTATAATTAAACCTGAGTATCTTCACATAGTTTTATTTGTTTAACTTTTTGCAAAACAAACAGAACATTTTCCACAGTGTTTCTGGTAAAAGTTAATCTTGGTTTCATCTTTCCAAATAATTTAAGTACTATTCTAGCCTTCCTGTTCTTGAGTTCAACCTTGTTGCACCTTATTGTAAACCCTCTGATGTTGCTAATAATTTCCTCTTTAGCATCCCGTATATAAATTTAAACAATTCTGAAAAGAACACAAAAAGAATAGAGGGTATATATATTGTAGCTTCTTTTTATAGAACAAATCTATTTTTCATGAGTAGACACTGCATCTGAGTGTTTGCCTTCTTTGGATGCTTCATATGATGCTGCCAACCAAGAGAAAATGAAGGATAGAAGACACATATTACATGAAATACAAATATTTAGCTTTGGAAATATTTGGAATATTTGTATAATGTGTGTATAGCACATAAACCCAGTGGTGTATGTAAACAGCATTCTTCCTGCTTTGAGGAAATTGTTGTGGCTGACCTGGTCAGTTTGTGAATGTTCTTCTATCTGTTAGAAATGAACAAAACTGTTACCTGTTACATCTTTACTGGGTGTTTCCTTGTTTAACTTCCATTAGTTTGCTGTGGCTGTACTACCAATAAAACATTTCTCTGTCAAGGACATCTGTGCTTCAGAACAGCTTTGGAACTAAGACATTCTGCTGCTGTGCATCTCTGATAAACTTTATTCATTGTTTACATTGGGCAAATCCTCAGCATTAGATTACCTACTCTCAAAAGTTTAAAATGCAGAAGAGGAAAACTTTATCCACAGATACACATTGTAACTCATACTGTAATCACAAAATCTGTACAATACAAATGCAGTACATCACAATTGTAGACATCACCTCCCTAATATTAGTATTTGATTACAACCCAAATTCCAGGAAAGTTGGGAGGTTCTTTAAATTTGAACAAAATGAAAACTAAAAGACTTTCGAATCACATGAACCAATATTTTATTCACAACAAAACATAAATAACATAACAAATGTTTAAACTGAGAAATATTACAATTTTATGCACAAAATGAGCTCATTTTAAATTTGATGCTTGCTACAGGTCTCAAAATAGTTGGTACAGGGGCATGCTTACCATGGTGTAGCATCTCCTCTTCTTTTCAAAACAGTCTGATGATGCCTGGGCATCGAGGTTATGAATTTCTGGAGTTTTGGTGTTGGAATTTGGTCCCATTCTTGCCTGATATAGGTTTCCAGCTGCTGAAGAGTTTGTGGTCATCTTTGACGTATTTTTCATTTAATGATGTGCCAAATGTTCTCTACAGGTGAAAGCTCTGGACTGCAGGCAGGCAAATTCAGCACCCGGACTCTTCTCCAAAGAAGCCATGCTGTTGTAATAGCTGCAGTATGTGGTTTTGCATGTTACAAACCTAATATCAATTAACTTAATTACTTGCTAGATGTTCTCCCAGCTGAATCTTTTTAAATTTTCTTGCTTTTTCAGTCATTTGTTGCCCCGTGCCAACTTTTTCTGGACCTGTAGCAGACATCAAATTTGAAATGAGCTCATTTAGTGGATGAAGGTGTACAATTTCCCAGTTTGAACATTTGTTATGTTATCTATGTTCTGTTGTGAATAAAATATTGGCTCATGTGATTTGAAAGTCTTTAGTTTTCATTTTGTTCAAATTTAAGGAATGTCCCAACTTTTCTGGAATTTGGGTTGTATTTAACAGTGTACAGGTTGTCATGATTACAGCCATTTGACTTCAGTCTATGATGTACTGATCTCTGGCACTTAAATTTCAGCACTAGGGAAGCATTTTTTGAATTCTTGCCTCACTTTGAACTAATTAACACTGGGTCAGCTGCTTCCAGAGTCTGTATAGTGTGCGTCAATGAGTATTAGTGAGTTTTATGTATATCTATTCTGCAAACATTTTAAAAAGCATTTCTCTATTTTTACTATAAATGCTAACTGACTTTGCCTGAGAGAATAAAATCCACATGTGTTTAGGAGATGTGCTTTGTGAGTTCCTTTCTCTGTAACACTAGCTTTCTGTTGGATCAAGTCAACCATGGAAATACTGAACATGCAAGCAACAAAGCATGACTAGCTATAAACAAGAAAACAACAGTCCCCTTGCTCTTGGGGGTCCACACAGTTACAAGCCAGAGCCAGCACTAATGTCTTCCTTTACTCAACAGACTTCCCACAGGGAAGTCTTGTGTTTACTTGCTGTTATTGGATGTGCATACATTAGTTAAGCTGTGTCAACTGTGTAGTGATCATATTGTGGTTGGTAAATTGTAAAGGTTACTGTTATTTATCTTTTTCAGAGCTAACATCCTCTGAACTCAGTTATGAATCTCTCCTTGGCAGTGCATCAATAAGCTTGTCTAACTAACTTGCTGGACAAATGGTAGATTATGTAATTATTCTGCAATGAATTCTGAGGGCAATTAAGCATGATTTCCTTACATTGCCCATTTTCCTGGTATTTTTTCTGTAATGGGTTTCTTTTATTACGCTTATTCAAAAGTTGAAATCAGTCGGAATGTCAACCTATTTTTTCCAACCAACATAAAAACCCCTCTTGATAACAGAAGTTCTACCAGGGTTGCATTGAACACTTAAAGCTTCTTCTTCTTATTATTATTATTATTATTATTATTATTATTATTATTATTATTATTTCGGCTGCTCCTGTTAGGGGTCGCCACAGCGGATCATCTGCCTCCATCTCACCCTATCGCTTGCATCCTCTTCCCTCACACCAACCCTCTGCATGTCCTCCTTCACTACATCCATGAACCTTCTCTGTGGTCTTCCTCTTCTCCTCCTGCCTGGCAGTCCCATCTTCAATATCCTTTGTCCAATGTAGCCACTATCCCTCCTCTGAACATGTCCACACCATCTCAGCCTTGCCTCTCTCACTTTGTCTCCAAACTTCTCAACTTGAGCTGTCCCTCTGATGTACTCATCTCTAATCCTGTCCATCCTGGTCACTCCCAGGGAAAATCTCAACATCTTCAATTCTGCCACCTCCAGCTCCACCTCCTGTCTTTTTGTCAGTGCCACCGTCTCCAAACCATACATCATAGCAGGTCTCACTACCATCTTGTAAACTTTCACATTCACTCATGGTGCTATCCTTCTGTCACAAAGCACCCCTGACATTCATCTCCACCCTGCCTGCACTCTCTTCTTCACCTCTCTTGTGCTCTGTCCGTTGCTTTGGATGGTTGATCCCAGGTATTTAAAGTAAGGTATTTC